>JADGJH010000452.1:0-18415 GCA_027596945.1 Physocladia obscura
CGGCTCTACTGGGTTATTTAATAGGGGTCAGAGGACCCCCTAAATAACTTTCTCAAATACTATCGCTCTCTAATCCCACATTCAAACTTATAGCCCCTCTGGCCAAAGAATATCCGGGTCTCTTAAAAGAACCTCCGGGTACGAAGGACCCTCAGTCGGCGCTAGCCTCGATTATACCCTACACAACAAAAAATATCACTAAAAACAGGAGGGGAAGGGGAACACCCCTAAAATTCGTTTCGGATAGCATCTTAACGTATTGCTTGAATTCGACTTCTGTCTGAAGAGCATCCTTAGTCAGTACGGACTGAGAACACCTAAGGTGTTCCACGCCATTGTGTAAGTAGATACTTTTGGCTATCTAGTTAAGATTCGTACTCAATATAGGGAAGATTCGTACTCAAGCAGATTGTTGAAGAACTTTTGAAGGAGGTCTATGGCCTGGATTAGAACTATGATTTAGGGAAACTCCATATTTTAGAGGAACCGATCCATTAATATTTGCACTAGAGTGTTAATCTTCTTGGATCCTCTTTAGATTGGATAAGGATAGTACTAATAATAGGGGCCAATCTAGGCTAAGATACAAACCTCTATGATGTTTAGATTACAAGTATAAGTTACTCATTACTAAGTTGGAAGATCATCTTAATTACATTCACATTAAGGATGAAGATCTATTTGGGGTACCGAAGGGTCACAAACATCTCTGATGTTTCTTGCCTTTCTATATCTTACTTAGAACTTTGTTCCATTGGGACCTATCAGTGCGTCTACATTTATATTTTAAGTAACAATTAGAAACCTCATCTTAAGATTTACTCACAGTCCTCTAACTCGGCAGGATATGGCTCGAAGGTCCGAAGGACCTTTAGAGAATCAGGACGTCCATAGGGACCCTTCGGGCCGAGAGGATAAACGTAGAACTTGTCCAAAATCCAAATAGAACCATCTCCTTCGACCCTTCAAAATTGATAAGAACCCTAGGCGGATTTAAAACATCTCTGATGTTTGCTGGTACTTTATTAAGAGAACACCTTGGGTGTTCCTCAAGATCTATGGATCTTTGATATTTTATTATAACCATCCCAGATCGTCAAAAAGCTCTTAGAGCTTTGTGATTCTAAAAAGCTCTTAGAGCTTTGAGGCAGAAATATAGACTCCAATTTCAATTACAAACTCTGTGACACTGAGGACGACCCGACCAACAGGAAGGACATCACGGAACACCTTTGGTGTTCTGTGCCGATGGTGTGAGGATAATAGAAACGGGGTTCCACCAACATAAATTGCAAATCTGTGTGTCAAAGAAGCACGAAGGATCTCGACCGAGTTAGAGGGAGGGATCTGAAGTGTGAACAGTAATATACTGACTTCCATATGCATCCAGAAACCATTGTGAACCTCAAAGTAGAAGGAGTGTGATATCCTTGGGCTCGGAACTGAGTCCTAATTATTCTTCTGACAAATTACTGGTTATAAAAGGATATGAACCCAGGTGGACAACAGAGTTCCCTGCTGGAAGTAGCCTCGAGGAATTAGTAGGAGAAGATGTCCTGTCGGACCTCTTTGCTCCACTCGGAGGCCTCCTTCCAATCTTTTATCTCGGTCCTCCCGGAGTCGTACCTCTTCACTACGTTCCACTTCGTTGCACTCCAAATCCCTTCAAACACCATAGGTGTTTCAAGTCGTCGTCCCTCCTTCACGAGGGATAATTTATAATCGACCCGATTTGGATAGAGAAGGATCCAGGAAATAGAAGTCCAGGATAGTGTACATGAAAGATCATGCCAAGTCCACCATAATTAGCATTACCAATCTATTAACTGGATCAAATATATTTGCTACAGATAGACAAGCAAACAATGCTGTAAATCCGATAGCCTGCCAAAGAATAGCGATCATAATTGATTGTAAGATTAGTCATACGAATCAAAGTTTATATGGAAATCCTAAATATAGATAATTTATTGGAGATGGTCAACAATAGGATTGAGGTCACAAAGTCTTCGCAATAATTATTGCTTTCTCATGTACTCTACCAGATTTATCTAGAAGGTTGGGCCAATAAGAGGTTAGGATTAAACGTAGGCAACCCCTGCCACAAGGTTTTCCAAAACATATCTGATGTTTGGCCTGACTTGAATAGAGGGAGTTAGTTTTAATCTAGAATGTACCTAGGTAAGCTCGTTAAGAGTATATAATTTACCTTATCCCAAGTTACAAGTCCAAATCTATTTGAGCTAATTATTTCAAAGGTAGATTCGACTAGTGATGTGGTTCTACATTAGTGTACTTGAACTAATAATTTATGTCCTAGATTAGTTCGATTCTTCGGTCTATGGTACATTCGACTCATTGAGATAGATTAAGTTGCCAGTAGTATTATCTTTTGCCTCTGAATCTTTTGCCTCTGAATCTTTTGCCTCTAAATCTAATAGCTTAGCCCTTACTCTAAACTATGGTGACTTTCTTTAATCTTCCCACACATAGCTATCACAATAAAGGACTAAATTATCTCTGAGAATTCAATATTTCTATTACACTCGATCAGTTACACTAAATAGCACAAAGCTCCCAGAGCTTTGGAATAATTAGGTAACTAAGACAACAGCATAACGAACACCTAAGGTGTTCTGAATTTCTAATGCTCATCTACTTTGTGCCTACCAATCTAGATAGCAGAATAATCTCTCATGATATACTAAGGCATTGAGAAAACACCATAGGTGTTTTCCACAGTACACCTCTCTACAATTTAACTTCATGTAATTAGTACACTTAGACTCACTCAAGTTGATTAGTACTTTAAATTCACATTCGTACTAGTCTATGTTACGACTCTACTATAAGACTTAGACTTGATTTCATAAAGAGGTCCTAATAGCCTACCACTTTAAATTTCAATGATATCCTACACAAATTAACTTCCAAGAAAAAACAGGAGGAGGAGAACCGATTGAGTACGGAGGTAATCTGACTAGAATTTAGACCATGGAGGAGCGAAGCTTAGATGAGTACGTAGTTTGCAGTATAGTAGCAAAACACCATAGGTGTTTTGGAATCTAAATAAGTCCATTCATAGTCAGGACAGTTAAAGGTGTTAGAGTAGGGGTCGTCCCTGGAAGGGCAAGAGTAGCTTCCTAAATCTATGCGTCAGCCATAAAGAGGATTTACTCAGAAAGAATATGGAAACTAAATGGTGGGAGATGCAGATGAGTCTTGATTCCATAGTCCAATAACTTAGATTCTAAGCCTAAATGGTACCAATGTCTATTAATAAAATTAATCTAAAACATCAGAGATGTTTCTCTATCATAATTGGATCCTAATATATAAAATTGGGTACTAATATAGAAATATAATATTCTCTTCCCTAATATGAAACGATCTAATTCGAATGGAAATAGATCTTTCCTCTATAATTACTCTAATCTCACCTAGACGATCCATACGCCAATCTAGCTTATACTTTAGACACATAGACATCCACTAATATTACTGATAAGTATCTCTAGGAGAACCGAAGGTTCTTAATTATGAGAAATTTATTAGAGAGCCTCCAGCAATATTAGACTATTATATCTAGTTTGTGTTGGCGTATAATCTTTATCTTACTCTAAGCCTTTTATGTTCTTGGGACCGATATGAATTTATTAATATCCTAGGTAAGTTATAGTGTACAGTAGATTATTTCCCCATAGATCCCCCTTATAGTTGAAATAGACTTAATTGGCTTGTAGTATTTCTAATGTCTCCTTATGTGCGTATACTTTACTTCGATTTAGATTTACCAGAACCTATGGTTCTTTTCTGGTTATTCAAGCTACGCTTCAGTGATTTAAAGATTAGGAGAGGCGCACTTAAAATTTATTCTAAAAGATTGGAAATTAATTCTGTTTAATAAGATTTAGTGGGATTAAAATTAGACTTCAATAAGAGTCTACTATGATTGAAATATGAACCAAAGTTTATTAAGAGATCCTACTCTAAGTTTGGTTCCCTTTCCATTCAAATTAAGAGGCACTTCCATCTTCAGAGGACCAGGAGGGGTCAGGGTCGGGTTGGTCTTTTTGGTCGGTGTCCAACCTGAATTTATAATTTCTATGATTTTTATCATTTCTCTTTTCTCCTAGGCGCAGAGCCGCCTGATTGTCCTTCGAGTCTGGTGACCCTCAATCGCCGCTAGGCTAGCGCCTTATATAGATCCCTCTAAAATGGTAGGAGGTTCCCCCTGTACGGCCTAGAGTGTTTATAAATATCTTAGTGTATATTTAGATTAAAACATCTATGATGTTTGGATCCTCTAATTTTATATTTGGTCTATACTACTTCTATACTGAGTCAACCCTATTAAGTGTTCTGGGAACTTTATATGCGATGTCATATTTAATGGACGTTGATGTACGACATGGATCCTACTTGAAATTGGTACTTCCGTATTTGACAGGATGTTTTAGTATATGTGCGACACCTGGTATCTATTCATAGTATTGCTTAATAGACCCCTTCGGGGTCCTACTTATAGGTGGTCGGCCTCTACTTTAATGTATAGAAGTCATGTGAATACATAATTTAGATATTATATGGACGAGCCCCCTTAAATTAGAGTAAGCCCTAGTGTCTCCCAATGCAATTAGAGGCCCTCCAGGGCTTAGAGGAAGTCTCCTGGGATATGGTTGTATAATTAAGATGAGCCAGAGGATCTGTCTTGAGTAGGACCCCTCCGGGGTCTATACGAATATACAAGAGCGAGGCTATTCATAGTTTCACCAAGCCCTTGGACTTCAAAGCATCTCCTTTGTCTATCATTACTATACATTGCATTTAATTGGGTTTGACAAGGAATCTACACTTCAAGAATTCTTAACATAAACCAATGCGTAGCCTTCAACTGTGTCCTTGAGTACTAAACATTGAGATTAACCTTATGATCAGTAGGAAGCCTTGGTAAATCATTATGAAATATGCTGTCTTTGGAACTGACCGAACTTAGTAAGGTGTATTGAATGATGCAGAACACCAAAGGTGTTCCTCATAAGAGGTTTATATTGAAATACGAAGGATTTGGCTAAGACAAGACTCACGAACCCCTAAGGGGTTCCTTATATTGATAGTGGTGAGGGACAGAGAGAATAACAGCTATAAGTAGGAGAATTAGATGGATACTTACAATTATATTTAAAACGGTAATCAATTTGTTATCCCCTCGCGAATGGGATCTAGTACTTTCCCATAAACAAACTCATCAATTTCTCAATGGCAAACACTATGTATTTACAATTATTTTAAAAGGACAGATACCTTCAATAATACAATGCATCCTACCGGATCAACAAACATCATAGATGTTTCCGAGTTTTCATAGCACCTTGGTTAGTGCATTCAGACCGAAGACTTTGTTTTGGGCCGACTGCCGGGTACAAGAACGAAGTGGCAACGTCACAAAGCAAATTGTTCCAATTTCATCCGGTGGGGCCCACAAAATTTCCGATTTTATAGTTATATTAGCAACCCCTCCGATCAATGGCAAGTCCATCGCTGTGCGATCAGTTGTTTATCCCAAGAACTGCATTCTTCATGGCAAACAGTTCCTGTTTTTGGAATTGTTGGATATTGGCTTTAATAGAGAAGAAAAACCCTAATGACAATGGGCTCTAAACCATACTTTTGTATCCCGGTGTGTTAAATTAAGACTCTAAAACATCAGAGATGTTTGACGTAAGATACGAATGCACTTTTAATTAATCATGGGGGGCCCCCCCACCGTCGACATTTATTCCTGCTGGGTAGCTATGAAGGAGAATACTAGTATTTGTAGGGCCTTAGAACTGTAGGAACTATCGTCTGTCATGCCTGGGGGACATCACCCTTCGGTCGGGCCCCTGGTGAATAGGCCTCCGTTTAGTTTAAGGGTCTAGCTATAATTATAGGTTCCCGCAGCAACCCTCATATACCATCTAAGCTTTAATTTGAGATAATCATGTTGACTTCAATCTGTCCCGGAGGTGAACCATTTGAGGGGCCCCACCCGACCAAAAATAAAAGGCAGGTGAAGTTCCCTGGTGATCACTCTTATCACTTTCAGGGTATTTCGGGTAATTCATATGGTCGTAGGTGATAATGGGGGGGTATCCTCATGGCGTCATCGTCCACCTAAGGGTAGTTTCTAGGGTTGGGCTTCTGGAACACCTAAGGTGTTCCAGCCCTTTATTAAATTTGAATGCTTGGGGTGGGGGCGTTAGCTCACACCCCACACTGAGAGATTGTAATTTTTAACCAGGGAGTCTAGCTACTGGTAGCTATATTTCTTCAACAAAGCTCTAATGAGCTTTCTTACTATTGACTTTTTATCAATTCAGGCCATAAACCATCAGCTAAGGCTAGTAGTATAACGCCAGCTAGAGTCTTGTACCTGGATTTATAATCAAGAAGTCCGTACTTCGGTAGGTCCTGTTTATTATTGGCGGTCAGACTTAACTCAGCTATAGATCATAGTGTAGATGTTTATGGCGGGCGGCCCTATAGAGGTGAAGTCAAGTCAAGTTAAGCATGCTGAAATATATTGAAGGGGGTGGCCACAAAATATGATTCAATAGACAAAAGGTGAGAGGTTACAAACTCATCTATAGCCTTAACCTGCTTACTTTAGATCGTACCCTTGTAAGGAAGACTGGCTACATGATGTGATCCTAGCACCGGAGGTTTAAAATAACTTCTTAAGTCATATTAAGCTCTAATAAAGAACATTATGTCCCAATCAAAATCATAAACTGTATAAGCACAAACAGGTTCCAATGATCAGACCCTTTTATCTCGGAACACCTTTGGTGTTCTGATGGCTAATGATGAATGGTCCTTTCTTCGTCAAGTTGTTAGAGTAAGATTAAAGTTCCTATGACACAAAGTCTTGGTTAAGAATACGGGCCTTAAAATATATAAGTGGTTCATGATTCTCTAGGCCATTCAAATATTTAATAAGAAGTCAATGGTTTCTCCTTTGTCAAGGCAACTATCTAATATCGTGGCCGACCTTGACCATTATAGGTACAAATTAGGATTAATGGGTCGTCCACCCTGGCTATACAAAGCTCGGGGAGCTTTGGAGATTTTATCATTAGCCTTGGCCGTTATCAAGAGATTACCCTTTAATCAATCATATACTCCGTAGATCAAATTAGGATCCTAAAACATTGGGATGAATTGAGTATAGTTGTCCAGATCACTCAACCTAGGGAAGACATAAGTAATTCCTTAGATTCTCCGCCCAAGGGTCAATTAGATAGCTCTGGAGCTCCTATCTTTAAAATGGATTGGTTGGTTTATGAATAGCATATATCCCTCTAAAGACAGAGAGATTAGAGCAAGATTCAAACTGAATTCCCTATTAATGAAGAGGATTTATAACATTAATTATGAACCAATCTAGTAATGGTCTCTCTTTCGTCATTAGTTGAAAATACACGCCATGAACCATTAGAGTGCTACATGACCAAGGTATCTGAATGACTAACACCTCTTTATAGTTGGGCCAATCAGCTAAGCAATAGGACTGGTCCACATGAACATTGAATATTGACTATAACTCAGGGAATATGTCTTAGATTGTATCGAACTCATCACATGCAGTATGAGGCACAGGAGAGTCGAATAGTTTTTTCGAGGGCCAGAGATGAATGGATCATGCGAGTGATTCAAACCTATAAAGCCATAAAATCGAGTAAAATTAAGCGTGTGATCACCTACATGATTTACTAATTCAATAGATGGTTATCCATAGGTCTTTGATAAAGTACTATTCAACTGGACCAATTGATGGTTCAGATTCGATTACTATGGCCAAGGGATAGTTCTGATAATGGATCGATCAAGTCTCTTGGTTTCTGATTTATGGCCCTAGATGAAATAATGGTCCCCTCTTCGTCAAGTTGTTATCCTGGTCGTATTGAAACATCATAGATGTTTGAGTATCCCGGGTACCCGGCGGGCGGCCCCTATAAACTTCGCATCTGGAAATTCATTTTCAAACATCTCGGATGTTTTGCGTTATGTTTTCATAAAAGACCAAATGACGGCTATTCCTGTCACGGCCCTCGACGCTAAGCAGTCTAGTGGTTAAATCCGCTTAGGCTTTGGTTTTGGTTTTGACCCGAGCGCCCCGTGCCGTGGCGACTCTGGAGATAAGCGTGATTCTAGTGCTTCGTATGCCGTAAGTGGCCGCTACACGGCCTCTCGAGACATTATGGTGAATATTCGGAGATCGTTAACGGGGTCAAAACTGGCGGCACCCTCGGTCTGTATGGCTCAAGCACTTGGGACCAAATAGTATTTTTAGTAGAAACCATGAGCGGCTTTGATTCGAGAATCTGCCTAGATATTTTTGAGATTCGCCCACCTGATTCTGGCCATGACGAAGGAGCGAAGCATATGGGAGACATTCTTTGATAAGAAGGCCCATCGCGGGTCACAGGATTTACCAGAAAGTTACTGCATGATGTTTAATTAGAATAATACAATTAGCTTAAGATTCCTATATTTAGAGAAGGTTTAGTGATAAATTATTACAGAGGATATAGAAGACATATATATCTTCCTTGAAGACTTTCTAATTAGACGACGACCACTTATCGTAGAGGATAGTTATAGTATAGGTTGTGGAGGCATCAAACATCATAGAGGTTTTAACCGTAATCAGATATAGTCCGCTTCAAATTGGGCGCTCTTAATTTTGATAGCAGGGCCAACTGCAGCCCTTCGATGAACCAGATGTTCGGTTTGCGCCTAGAGGATATTGTCTTTAGCTATTTGTTAAAGGAGCGCAGAGCACGCGATTCGAATATAGTATTAGAGCTAAAAGGGTTATCGCTAGCTGAGCGTTGAGATTTAGGGTAATCCTAACCCTCTAATTATTAACAGAATACTTTTGAAAAGTCCGTAAAAGTTGGCTCTATTCAGAAGAGAGGATAGACTTACCCTTGGTGGGATTTCCGAAATTTGCCCATAAAAAGGTTATCGATTGTTTAAAAGAGTTGTCACATAATATCCCGAATAGAGCCTTGTATACACACCCGGTAATTAAAGGAAACACCTATGGTGTTTGGAGTGGTTCATGATAGTCTTACCAAAGTGGTTTCATAAACTATTGGTCTTTACTCGCCTAAATGGTTTGTTCATGATGACTCAAAGGATATTCCGCATTCAGTGTACATAGTTAGTTGAACGAGCTACAGTCCAACTACACCCCCCGGAGGGGGGCTCAGGAGAAGTCCAGCATAAACCAATTTGTGTAAAGTGCTCACGTAGTCTTAGTGATTGTTCAAATGTTACAAGGATCCCCGGGGTACCTAGTTATTGTAATGAGGATCCATAGAACATGTTGTAGCTGCCCCTTAAGGTAATCTGGATCCGAATTTGTAGTTTAGATATAAAATGTCTGTCCTGCACCAGGGTAAGTTATCTCACGTAAGCCTCTCCAGGACCAGGATTAGTTATCTCACGATAGTCTCTTTATAAGGTTCGACCCGAATAATCGCTACGAAGCTGGGGTCGTCACGACTAAAGGAGCCACTGGATGTGTGAGGTTTAAGTCTTCTAGACCGATTGTCTTTAATGAAGGTTCCACCTTAGGAGAATTCAATGATCCAAACATCATAGATGTTTGTTTGATTTTTAAAACATCAGAGATGTTTATACATATCCCGGGCTTATACCTTTATAACATAAGAACCAGAAACATCAGAGATGTTTCCCAGCAAACATCATAGATGTTTTAGGATATCCCTTAGACTCTTGATTCTTAGTGGATGGATCAGATGGATATGGTCTCGATCAATTCTCTATAGCAATGGTCTTATGTTCCGAACACCTTTGGTGTTCTTGGTTGGTTGGAAGAAGCTCCCCTGGGCAGGGCCTGGGCAACTGGACCCCCCCTCGATCGCTATCCTCGTAACTTCTGCTCTCTGAATACCTGTTCTCCTCAATATAGTTGTGCCTTTCTTTCTGGAAGAACAGTGAATTTTCCAGGCCCCCCCCTAATCAGGGCCTGGGGGGGGATTCATGGTAAAACAACCGGGAATGCAACAAATTAGTCCAGGGGCTTCGCCTAAGTCTTTTTACGTATAATGGAATAGCCCTGAGGGTTCGTGAGGGTTCGTGAGCAATTAGGGAGACCCTCGGGGGTGGGAACTCTTCGAGCTCCAATCCAAGAGCTCTCGCCGAAGATTGCCGAAGATTGCCGAAGATTGCCGAAGACTTGTAAAGGCAACAAGCATATGGAGACCCTATTTTCAATGTTATGATAAAATTGCTCGGTGTTTCACATTCGGACCTGATAAAATTTGTAACCCTACTTAAATTATCCATCCTCCTTTTATTCTCGATCCTCCTTTTATAAATAAAACCTCTATGATGTTTGTTCAAATTCCAAGGCAGAAGACCCATATAAGCCTTCTCTTTGTAATCTTATAGCTTCTTTGTTATCTTATCTAATACCATTTCTCTGTGTCTGTTTCTGGGATCTACTAATCACCTACAAATTTATTATCAATCGATATCTTTCCTGGGTATCTTAGCCATTCACCATACGCAGTTTGGACTTCTATTATTCCTTTTTCGTCTTTGGTTACGAATCCTGCTCCACGTATCATTGCCTAATTGTGTTGACGATAGGTTTCCTAGTAATTCTTGTCCATGTAGATATTTACATATGTTTTTATCTAATCTTCTCTCTAATGTACCTAGTTACTTGCTGTTGTTCCAAAACAATCCTGAATCGTCTATACTGGCCTATTTTTCTTTACCTAGATGTATCTACATATCTAAGAAGAGTCCATACTATGAGTTATATTTGGCATTCCTCCTTGTATTTGTTTACGTCCATTTATTTCATCTCTTGGTGTTTGTATTACCTAACGGCTTACTTTGTTGTCCAGTCGAACGGCCGTCACAGATTTATCAAGTTTCTTATAATTTTGAGTTATGACCTAACCAGAAGGGGCCACCCAAGACTAGGGCTAATTCTATTTAGTCATTGTTCCTGCCTATTCAGATATAAAGGTTTTCTAGGTTACCTACGAATTATATTCACTTGCCTATACTTTCCTCTATTCTTGCCCCAAATTAAATAGATCTTTTCGTGTCTAAAGCTAACGGGCTATACCCTAATATTCCGCTGTCGAACCTTCTGGCTAAGATTTTGGATCAATTCCTGGACGCTAATCATAATAGTATTGGTATTTATATGGAGCAACTTCCTTTTTATTCTTTGTATTCTTTGTATTCTTTGTTGGCCTAATTTCGGTTAGAATTTCGGTTAGAATTTCGGTTTCACTTTGATGACTTGTCAGTTCGGATGGGTTCAAGATTAGTTCGGCTTTAGATTTGGTGCCTTTATTCTTTTTGAAATTCTTTTGGAAATCTCGTTTTGGCTATGCTGCTATTTCTTCGGGCGTCTAGTTTACTTGGCTTCTTTTATAACTTCTGTTTATCTATTGTTCGACTATGCCCTAAAGGGTACTTCCGTATGGTTGAGTCATTACTGGTTGTTTTACTAGGGTACGAGTTATTTTCTAGTTTTTCTAAATTTGTAGTTCTGGACTGGTCGCTAGGTTCTAGGCTATTTCCTATTTGTCCGCCGTTACACTATAGACGTCCGAGGCATTGGCACGTGGAGCTCCCACATTGACAGCAGAGGCCTATAGTTTATCTCCCATCTAGGAACTAATATGTTGCAATCCAGAACAAGTGGCATCTTGATAACAGATAGTGTGGACCTTTTGGCTCGGATTAAAATGCTAGTCTCTTAGAGTCTATGCAAATGCCTAGAATCCCATTAGATCCTCTGCTTTACTCTACTAGGCATGATCCTATTTTATAATCTTTTCCATATTCTTTTTTACCCAATTTATTCTGGATCCATAATTTTCTTTATCCTAACCATAGACATTAGCTCCATGAATACAAAAGTTATCAAAATCAACTTGAGTCTTTATTTCTACACCTTCCCGCGATTCAATCTAAGCTCGACCCAGTAGTGTTGCTTGATAGTCCTAGTAAGCACTTAGTGGGTAAATACGACCTCTCCAATCGGCAAAGATTGGCTAGAAGAATTACAACATCATAGATGTTTATTTGCTACTAGCTATGTCATATCATTGGCCTATCTATAAATTACATTATCGGTCCAATATAGATCATATAGTTTTTGACCTTCTTCGGTCGTTAGATAATCGAGAAGATTGGTATTAATTTGCTAAGGTTGAGCATTAATTTTATCGATGGCCAGCTAAAAGTCCATGTTATAAGTGCTAGAATGTGGCGTAAAGCTTTTATTATGGACCAATGGTCCTCTGAAAGTCAAGTGACCACCCGGTATAGAAAAGGCATAACCATCTACCCAGCTTTTAGGACGAGACTACATAGGAAGACTGTATACATCCATCAGACAGAAGTTTGTCTAAGATTTTAGAAATTCTCTGGATATACCCACATAATGTACGCTTCTCTCTATGAATAGAGTCTGGATCGAATGCGTCAAATATTTTGTACTACAACACAAAGATAGAATTGTCGTACCAATTTGGATCGGATCTTTAGGCGAAACCTTATCTATCTCCCCTTTTTTTATCATCATAAGTTCTCGTTCTTTATAGAATTCCCCAATTCTAATCGCCTAGAATGTCCATTTTACTTTCAAGTCTTCGGCTGGATCTATTTGATTATCTGCTGCATCTATTATTTCCTCGACTTCGACTTCGACTTCGTAATCATAGTGAGAATTCTCTTCAAATTCTTTGTGAAGTTCCTCGTCTGTGAATACGGCATCATCCACTTCGCTGCTTTCGATCGAATCTTCCTAGGCTGGAATATCTGCTATTTTGGCGAAACCTCTATGATGTTTTAATTAAAGGCAAATATTATACTTTTCTTGAAAAGGTCCGGATCCTAAAGTTTTACATCACGTTGACCTCCTTCAGTCGGTTTAGCCGATTTTTTTACAAATACATCCTAAATCTCCGCTTGGAAGCTAGATCCCAGTTGATACTAGGCATCTCCTACCGATCGATCCGAAAAGTCCTAAGATTTTTCTAGAGACAATTGTTTTACATGAGCAGGTACACCTTTTTGATAGATAATTTCTTCCTACTAGACTATATTTTTTTGGCTCAAACTTTTTGTGACCGACTACTATTCTTTATTTGGATCAACTGGTCTAGGCATTTTGAAGTTTATAGGATATTCTGTCGCAGTAAATTTGGATGGAGGCGTATTATTAAATTTATGCTAATAAGCCGCTAGTTCATGTTTTTGAATGACATGTGTCTGAGATCGAGCAGTTACGTGATAAAGGTCTTTGGTCTATTTAACTTCGACTTCTCCAATCTTCCAAGGAGTGGCTCGAATAATACTCATAACTTCATCTTCTAGCTCCGAAACATCATAGATGTTTCTTTCCTAGGAATCACTCGTTTTAGCCCAGACAGGAGAAAATTCTTTAAGCAGGAAATCTTCGATGCCTACCTTAACTGGATGCAATTTACTAGTTTCTTGGGCATGTTGACGGAAGACAGGTTTGTTAATTTGATTATTGCTTAGTTGTTTAAATTCTTCGGTCGGTTCCATATGGAATTCCTGGATAAGCGAGTCGAAGGCTTTTTCACGAAGTTCTCTTAGTTTATCTCAATGAAGATGACTCAAAGTTTTGATTAGATTATCAAATTGGGCCAGAGAGGTCGTCTCGCAAATATCTTTATGATAATGTTCTAGAGGAGCCAATGCTTTAATAACTTCTTCGGCCTAGGGGGCCGAAAGATATACATCGGCCAAAGTAGGCAGATCCGTCAATCCTGGTCGAAGGAGTCCCGTACTTTGAGCCACGATTTTTTTACATATTGGATATAGTTCTACTAGGACTCCTTCCGATTTTGCCTATTCTTCTTTCAAAGTTCCTTGATAATTTTCATAAGCATCTTCGACCTATTTCTCCACTTCATTTCTTGTGTATTTTACTGTCTAATGAGGCCAATATTGTTTAAAGGCTTCCAAAGAAAATTGGATTTGCGTTTTCTTGATTTCTTCACGTTTTAGATTTTTTCTAGCTTGATTTTCTTTTGGGGTTTTGAAATTTTGAGCACTAGAGTGGAAGCTACGTTTACCCAAAGTAGCGTGGACGGTCAAGGAGGGATTGATACCGGTCACGGATTTATTTGCGACCGGAGGCATGATACCTTCCAAAGCTTCAAATAGTTCCAAGAATTGGTAGAAATCGATACCTTTAGTTTTATCTATCACTTCATTATTCCAAATCAAGACAGGATATGTTTCAACTGGCCTTATATTATCACCCCAACTAAAGTAATTACGTTTGTTGCTACTCAATTTAAGAGTTTTTTTAGCCAAGTAGGAGCTCAAAGTAAAGTTGCGTGTATCTTTTTTGATGGATTCTGCTTCAAATTTGATGAAGAATTTATCTTGAGGATTAGCTTTGTAACGCTACTAAATATTTTCGATTAGACCAAATCGTTCTTTATTAGTCTAAACTTTGCCAGATGTAAAACCTTCTGGGATATCTTGAGCAGCTTGCTAACGAACATCACGAGGAATTCCTTTCATTTTGACATAATAATCTTCTTCAGGCGATTCAGGAGATTCAGGCGATTCAGCCATTTCTCTTTTAGGATATTTACGGATAGCATAAACTTTAGGATTTAGGAAATATCCATCTTTAATTACCATCTCTAGTTTAACTTGGCCCAAAGCTTTTCCTACTTTAGCAGGATCTAGTTCATTTTTCAATATGACACTATCTGTATCAGAATAATAACAGTCATTACCTGGAATATGTTTATAACCATTAATGATCATACGTCCATAAGCAGTTACCGCCGAGGCCATAGCTACATTTATCTAGACCGATTCACTCAATATTTGTCCGGTAGGTACTTTTACTAGCCATTTATCATCGACAATCTTGATGGGATTTCCAATAGATTGTTTAATTTCCATACCTTGGCCTAGATCGACCACTACATTTTCGAAGGTAAGAGGATTTATACCCAATCGACCAATGAACTCGTTCATAATAATTTTATACTAGGCGGTTGTAGTGGGATCAGTGGCGGAAACTTTATGTGCATATAGTTCCTCGATGAATCCTTTGAATGGCTATCCTTGTTTGAAACTGAAAACATCTATGATGTTTGTTATTTCATAACCAACATTAGCTGCCACGGCGGCTTTAATTTCTTCCGAGAAATAGAGACCTTCCCATTCACCGATTCCATTCTATAGACCCATTTTTCGGACAGGAATCTATGGAATTTTAACTGCTTTTAGCTAACGAACACCTTAGGTGTTCGATACCAAATACCGATTTGTATTCTTCGGGATTTTCAAATTTACAATAGATTGGAGCCCCGATAGGCATAGGCATAGGCATAGTCTAGGCATATGGATACTAGGAATTTATATCATAATAATATCCATCATGAATTTCTGTACGATAGACATCTACTAGACCACCATAATAAGAACTCATAATATCTTTTCTGACATTACCTTTAAGCTATGGAATCAAATGAGGATCTTCCTATTTGGGCAAGAAGTGTTGTCTATATATTCTTAGACCTAGAGCAGGCGAAGTTACACAGTCGCTAATATTGACTCCAAATATTTTATAAATACTTTTACGGAATCCTCCTAGAACTTTAAACAATACATCAATATCTTTTTTCAAATAAGCCTTTGCCGAATTTTGGAAACTCCACAAAGGATCATTAATTTCTCTAAGCTAGGCAGTACTAGCATATTTAATTTTATCTTCAGTAAGTGCTTCGATCGGGTAAGGTCCAATATAATGCAAAGTATCTTTTCTACTAAAACGATGTGGAAAGACATCTTTGGTAATTTCCAGGCCAAAGTCAGAGGCAATTTTAGCGAGACTTCCCGGTATCATCAGCATACTATCATAAAATTCAAATACTCTGAATCGATCAATCGGAGGTTTCATAGGATTAACATTAACAGAATTAAGAGGTTTGGGTTTGATTGTGACAGGTCTTTTGATTTTCAAGGTGATAGAAATGATAGTATTTTCATTATTAGTAATTAGACTAGGGACCCCATATTTGAACAAAGATTTAAAGATGAAGAAACCATCGAATCTTCCCAGGTTATGAGCATAACAGGTAGTACCTTCTTTGGTCATAGGATTAATTTCGATCTAATCTTCGAGCATTTCTTCGATTGGATTTGTGGTACAAGCCGCATTGATGTACCATATTCTAGGGAAGGGCATTCCAGTAGCTTGATAACCACATGCATAAGGGACCAAAGAGTTATCTTTGGCAGTATAGGTTTCAATATCAAAACAGGTAAAATTAATATTTTGTTTTGGACTAAGTCGACTAGGTGTCTAATATTTAGCAGGAACAATATGCGATTCGGTTCTTATAAGACTATCTTGTCTAAAAGTATATACGATCCGGAGTCTTTTGTTTTTTTGCCATTCCAATTGGAAAGTATTTTCTAGGAAGTTGATTGGAATAATTTTGAAAGATTCATTAAAGGCACCAATCGAGACCATACCAGATTGACATTGGCCAGTTATCAAATTACAACTATAGACGTATCGTCCAACAATGAAGGAAGCAACATCCCCAAGTTCAGAATAATTAGCAGTGTGGTATTGCCATAGAGATCGGTCTGCCAATTTAGGGAAAGAGTGCAGAAATTTAGGCTATGCATAGAAAGGAGATTGAACCTTAGGGGCTGCCTTTTGCAAAGGTTTCATATGAATAAGAGCTTTTTCCATAGGAACTACTTCCAAATAATCATTATCAATGGAAGAATCAACCACAAAGGGTTTAATATTACCTTGATCATCAAGATTCATAAGGGCTTGAGCCTCAGGATTAATATTATTTCTGATATGTTTCAAATGTTGTTCCAAGTTAAATCTACTAATATAGGCAGCTATACGAATTTCCAAAAGGACCGGATCAATAAAGTCAAGCATTTTCATGGAAATGGCACTCAAGGCAAATTGAGCAATACTCCTAGAATCACTATGAGAATCAACCAAAAGGCCACGATGACAAGAAACACGTATTTTTCGTACTGTTTCATTTTCTTCATAATCTTCTTTTTCCTACAAGGTACCAGATCCAAGATATTCACCTTCAGGATTAAGTTCAACAGAAACATCAGAGATGTTTGTTACAATTTGTGCCGAAGTACTAATTTGAGCTAGAAGACGACTAATGGCTTGATGATCAAGACGATATATGGACCCCAATTCAATTTCAGGAATAGCATTAAGTTTAGAAGAGCACAATTCAAGATATTGGGGTCTATCAACATTCAAAGAAAGGCGAATGATATGAGGGTCTTGATCATAAATATAATCGTTAGGATCGAGATATCGATCGATATAGGGGCTAATAGGTATAATTTTGGTAGAATCATCAACAGGAGGAAGAGGAAGAGGAGGAACAGGAGTAACAGGAGGAACAGCAAGAAAAGTAGGTATATGATATTGACTTTGAGGAGAAGGTTGAATCAAAATAGGATGAATCTAAGTATCTTGAGTAGTAAAAAGATCAGTGGCAGGGGCAGGGGCAGGTGAAACGAAGGGCAAATCAAGAGGTCCAAGCAAAGTATTATCAAGAGAAGGGAGCAAGGAAAAATCAGAAGAAGGTCCAGGAAGAAGAGGAGGGGAAAGGTAATAACTAACAAAGGAAAGGTTAATAAAGGAATCAAGGTATTGATCAAAGAGAATAAGATCGAAAGGTACAAAAATAAGAGAGGTGTCAAGATAAGGTTGGAGGATAGAGATACTATGAGAATTACTAAAGAGACGATGAGCAAGGATATTATTAAAGAGATGAAAGAGGAAGGGAAGATAAAGGTAAAGGGGGAACAAAGAGAAATCGAGAAGAATGAAACGGGAAGGGAGAGATTTAACGGAATGAATAGAGAAACCAGGGATAGGCTAAGAAGGAGAGGACCATTAAGGGAAAGGAAAGAAGGGAGGGGAAGGTTAAGACCATGAAGAGGAGAAGGGGAAGAGGAGGAAGGATTAGATTGGAAGGCAAGGATAAGGAATCTAAAAGATTTAAGGGTCCAAATAGGTTGAAGAATGAAGAGATGAAGAAGGAGGGGATAAGACATAAGAGGGGAGGACCAAAGCATAAATTTAAGAGATAGGGAAAGGGAAAGGGTTTTAATAAAGGAGATAATCATTCTATGAGGTGCATAGAATGAGGAGAGAAAATAAAAGGAGAAGAAGAAGAAGCATAACCCCAACAATCTACAAAACCTACCAGAAGGGGGCAGGCAGATTGTTGGGGGTTCCTCTCCAGGGTAGGGATCCTGGTGGGAATGGAAGAGTATTGGTGGAAAAACATCTATGATGTTT
>JADGJH010000453.1:0-18415 GCA_027596945.1 Physocladia obscura
AACTTTTTTCATATTCTTTGTTGAAGACTTCCAGAATTGGAATCCATTGAGTTTCTGACAAATATCCAGTTTCACTATAGACAAAATAAACTGGAGTAATGTCTTGGCTGCACAAACATTGTGGTTTGATTGAAAATTGAAGATTTCCAAAGGTGATTGTCAAGACAAAAACATCCATAATTCAATTGCCTGATGCAGTCACAAAGGGGATGAAACTTGCTGTGGATCCTCTCTCTCCTTGATGAACATTTGGTCTATCAATCTTGTTGCTGACTAAATAAACTCCTTGTGCATTGTCATTTTCAAGTTTGATTCTCATCTCATCAACATTGCTGATATTTTTGAAGCTAAACTTGTTTTGAATCATCCAATTTTCATAGGATTCGACCCAGTGCATACAATCATCAAGGGTAACAGGTGATATGTGTCCTGATGTCAGGGTTTTTGAAGTTGATTCATATGGTGTTTGATAAATCAGTTATACCAGCCATTAGGATTCCATGTTTTAGACCCACCTCTTTCAACATGGAGTCTTGAAACCAATTTAACGAAGTCTGTGCAATGCATAGGGCTGTGAGCCATTGATCTTGCTTCCAATAGTGCAACAAAACATTCCTCATCATAATCAGTGAACATTCTGTTCCCATGAGAAGACTCTGGGTGCTCTTTTATTCTCTAATAGATTCCCCTGACTTGTTCAATTGTGAGGAAAGTGTTCTTTGCAACTTGTCCCACTGATTCTGTGATGTTATGGCCCTGGTTCTGTAAAGCTGTTATGTCAGCAAAAATTCGCTTCTTGCTGGATAGATCAGCAGCAGACAAAGGTATATGCTTGTTTTGTTCCTGCATTTTGAATCTGTGACAACTGGCTGTCTGTTTGCTTGATGGGGTTGTATTTGAAATACACTGAGATCTGCTGTTGCATGGATTTGATTTTTTCTATTCGGATTCAGTTGCTCACTCACTTTCAAAAAATGAGTGACACAGCATGTGCAGTGCTGACATGAATAGAATCGACGAGATCAATTCGAATCTGGATCATCAGGGTTGCGTGGCGCAAATGCCGTAAGTTTGAATGTGAACCTTTTGTTAACAGTATTGTCTGCCACCATACAGCGCTATTTGTGATATGTGGTGGCATGTGCTTCACTGCTGTGTTTTTTTTTATTTGATCCAATTCGATTTGTGAAATTATTATGATGTTGATTGGTGGCAATTTCTTATTGCTCTTGACTTGTTACTGTATCTAGTGATTCTCCAGACACAGCAAACAACTAATTACCATTTGTTTACGCATCTTAGAATTTGGATTACACAGTTGCTTGTGTACTGATTTGGTGCAACTTGGAAGAAACCAAATTTTGTGTGGAGGCACAAGATCAGTAAGTGAATTTAGTGGTGTACCGGCGAATATATTTTTCAGATATCAGAAATATAGACCTTCATTACCACCTAAATTCCTTTCCCATCCTTTGTCTTCTTGTCAATTCCCACAGCATTCTTTGAGTTTGCACATGGTCAATAGCTGGTTTTGTTATCAGCAATTTATCTTGATTGAATGAGCATATTTTGGTTCAGTTATTTCTACAATGCAAAATTAAATGAAATTTTTTATTTTTTTCAATGCTTATGTAGTTTTTTTCCAAAAAACCACTCACGAAAAAAAATGGAGATTTTGGGATGAATCCGTGGAGGTGTGAATGTTCAAATGGCACCTACTCAGTTTATGCACCATTCTTGGAAATAAATAATAAGATTCCAAAACTAAAGTCCTACTTTATTTTGCCCAATTATACAAATGCAAGAGAATCTGCTTCTACAGGACTCCACAGAAAGTTTTTTTTGAGTATAAGTAAGAGTAAAGATTGTACTTCAGCCACTAGAGTCTCAATAATATGGTTTCTTCCCCAATTCTTGTAGGCAAATAGATCAAATAGGCAACCATATGTTTCCAGCATTTTCGTATCCACAGAAGAGTTCTCTTGGCTATACACAGTTAATTTGATGTTTTTCTCAATGTTAAATCATCAAGCATGCTCAAGACAGCCAAAAGCTGGATGTTTTTGCTGAGAATTGTCTTTTTCTTTCTTTTTGTTGCAAAAAAAGAAATAAAATTTTTCAGATTTCCTTTTTTGTCTTCATCTTCCCTTGTCCGTTCAGTTGCATCAGAGTTGGAACCCATTTATTTGTTAAATATTGCAATCTATGTCTAGTTTCAACATAAAACTCAGGTTTGTGTTTACTAATATCATCCCTGTTAATCTACTCAGGTGATAAATACTTAATACTTTCAATATATGTGTCAATGAGGAAAACAACTTTAAAAAAAAATGAAAAAATAAGTGAAATAATAAGTAACTGAAATTTTCAGGACTGCTGAAAAGGTTGAATTGAGTTTGACGTTTGTTGATTGTTGCAAAATTGGAAATTTTATTAATTCTTATTTTTTCAAATTATTCTTCTGAAGTCTTATCATTTTTTGCTTTAAGTTTTCGAGGGCATAAGAATAAAACCAAATGAATAAACATGTCATGAATATTCAATACAATAATAAAAACCGTCTGAAATTATCAAAAATCATACTTTTTATTACTTTTGAACAGATTATTCAGCAAATGGTTGTCCCATTAAGTCTTCTGAACTAACTTATTGAAAACAATCAATTTTTAATTCGAAATTTTTGGTTAGAATCTGAATTGCAAAGTTTAAACTTTTTGAAAAAATTAAGTGATTCCATAATCTTCTGTAATTTAGCGGAAAATTTTATATATTTTTTATTCTTATTTAAATTTTCGAAAAATTAAGAATTTATGTCCTTTCTTTATGTTTCTTTTCTATCCGCACACAAAAATTTTATTACAATTTTTAATAACAAGCCATAGTCGTTGTGGTGGTGGGCTCAGTACAAATAGGTTCAGTCGTAATTTTTGGAATCGAAACCGAATAAGAAGCAGAAACTGAAATTGCGGTCGCAGAAGCAATCGTAGTAGTAAGAGAAGTAGTGGTGCTAGTAGTGGCAAAAGAAGTAGAAATAGTGGCTGTAGTTGTAATTGCTGTAGTTGCTGTAGTTATAGTTGTTGGGGTTGTAGTTCTGGTGGTGGTGGTAGAAACGGTGGTGGTCGATGTTGACGGAACGGAAACTGTGTCAATGGGCCCAAGAGAGAATGCCGAGAAGGTTGCAGTTTGCTGTAATTCCGTGAAATTAAGCGCGCTACATTTTGCTGTCGTATTTCCGCCATCCAACCAATCCATATCACCACTATTGGCAGTACCCCACAGTGAAAAAATGAAAACCATTCCTTCATCCAAACCCGCTGACATGGCAGTCATTCCACCACCATACTGCACAGCTGGAAGACTCAAACACGTTGATTCTGTGATATTTCCAATCGTAACAACGTTGCTTCCCTGCTGATATGTTTGCACAACTGAAGTGAGAATTCCGGAATCAGTGCCATCGTCAGTAAAAAAGCTTGTCGAAACAGCAAATGGCTTTGTCACGTCAATTCCATTGAAGTCTGGTCCAATCTGAGTGTCCAATCTATCGTTAATTCCGCATCCCCAGCTGCTGCACGACCCCTGAGTGTTTGATTGAGTGGCGTTGGGACAAGGATGCGCAGTGAATGCTTGACCGCCAACGTTTGCCTCAGTAACATCAAACTCGTTGCAAGTTGTCTGGCCATCGCAATATCCATACCCAGGCTCAGAAGAAAAGCTCATCGCAGAAAAATACATTGCCGCATTCATACCGCACGGAACTTGTGAAATGTCCATTGTGAAAGTAAGCTGACGATTCTTCAGGTAGATTTGCTCGTACGCAGTTCCTTCTGGATTTACAAGGTACAAACGGTTTGGCCCCATCGTTAAAGAGTTGCCAGAGGGAAAAACGTTGGCAAGAGAACCAAAGGGCTGAACTGGAGTGACAAAAGTATTACGAATTTCACATCCAGTTGAAGAACAAAAAGTGTAAGGGAAGGAATCAAGAGGTGAAGGTAACGCTGTAGTGGTTGTAGCTGGAATTGAAGAAGTTACTGTGATCGAAGTTGCAGTACTGGTGGTGGTGGCAGTGGCAGAAATTGGCACCAGAGAGAATGCCGAGAATGTTGTAATTTGTTGCATTTCCGTAGAATTAAGCGCACTGCACTTTGCTGTTGTATTACCGCCATCCAGCCAATCCATATCACCACTATTGGCAGTACCCCACAGTGAAAAAATAAAAACCATTCCTTCATCCAATCCTGCCGACATTGCAGTAAATCCACCACCATACTGCACAGCTGGAAGGCTCAAACAAGTTTCTTCGGTAATATTTCCGATTGTAACAACAGTTGTGCCCTGTTGATATGTTTGCACAACTGAAGCAAGAATTCCGGAGTCAGTACCATCATCGGTTATAAAACTCGTTGAAACGACAAATGGCTTAGTCACATCAATACCGTCAAAATTCGGTCCAATTTGAGTATTCGATCTATCATTAACTGCACATCCCCAACTGCTGCACGTTCCTTGAGTGTTTGATTGAGTTGCGTTGGGACAAGGATGAGCTGTGACCGCCTGGCCGCCAACGTTCGCTTCAGTGACATCAAACTCGTTGCATGTAGTCTGGCCGTCGCAATATCCGTATCCAAGCGTAGACGAGAAATTCATTGCAGCAAAGTACATTGCCGAGTTCATGCCACACGGGACTTGTGAAATGTCCAAAGTGAACGTAAGCTTGCGATTCTTGAGGTAGATTTGTTCATAAGCGGTTCCTTCTGGATTCACAAGATACAAACGATTCGGCCCCATTGTTAAAGAGTCGCCGGACGAAGCAACATTAGCAAGTGAACCGCCGGGCAAGTATGGAGTGACATAAGTGTTACGGATTTCACAAGTAGTGGTTGAGCAAAGAGTGTATGGAAACGGCTCGAGGGATTGCGCGCTGACAAAGGCAAGCTCAATTATGGCAACCAAAACAGTGAACTTCATTTCTAGTGATGAAAATTTTAAATTTCTTCAAGATTTTTTTTTTTTTCATTTTGACCCCATTCCAATCACAGAAAAATAATTTTGATTTCACAAGTTTCCGCGCTTTCTTGAAGTTTGAATTTAGATTGAGGTGACGAAATATTAAGAAAAAAAATGTAATAAGCTAATAATTTTCGTTTTAAGTTTATTCCAAATACTCTGTTTCTTGTTCACAAACTTGAAAACGTAAAAAAAAAAAATCATTTTTTGGCATGATTATGACAAAAAATTTTAGAGTGATTTGGTGAACGCATACCGAAATAGAATTAGTCTGTTTCTAATCTAATAAGCGAAAGTTACTTCCACAGCTAGCAGAAGAGAAAATTGCATAAATACTTCCAGCATAGAAAATCCTTTATCAAATTTATTTTGGGAGTTCAGCTTTATTTTTTTGCGTTACTATATTATTATTAAAATATTTTTATTTTAATTCTGATGTTTCAGTGTAATCTGATAAAAATTGATTTCATGTTGTTAGTTTGAAAGTGGTGGTGAACATTTTTCATTTTTCAACCAAAAAATCAAAATCAAGATCAACAATCAAACCAGGACAACAATTGAAGCAGCCACAACTATCCAAAGATTTAAAAACAATTTAATTGACATTAATGAGGACATGCGTGATCCATTGAAGATTCATCATTATGATTCTGATTCACTTGAGGTGATCAAAATATCAATGTTGATGATTCGTTTGAAGATTCTGAAGAAAAATATCATTATTATTATTGCCTTAATTTTAGATGAAAATTTTTTTATTCAGGCAACTTCGAATTTCCAACTTTGAACATTTTATTCTAAACAAATGAACATTGTCAGCCTTCCAGTCGAAATCAAACAAGCAATTATTATACAATTACCGATTAGCCACAGGCTGCAGTGCGTTGGACTGGTGTGCTGGGCCTTCCGATTGGCGATTTGCGATGCGGTTTTCGCAAGCAGACATTTGCAATTTGCAACCTTGCGAAGCAACTGTGCAAATGAAGCGTGGCGCGCGATTCACAAATATCTTCCGTTCGAATACAAATGCGCAGCACTAGTACTTGACACAAATTTGCTCGTCAATTTGACGGAAACTCCGCGGAACTTAACGTCGAAACTTGAGGCCGCGCTACTCCATTTCGCTTTTACGCCACTCTGGTCGGCTCGCACAACTGCCGTGCTTTCAATTTTTGCGTCTGTGACTGAATGTCCAGAGGTTCTTGGCTGGTTCGTTGCATGCGGTATTATTGATGGCGATGGCAATTCTGGTGTTGACTTTGAACTGGGTGTCTCATTTGAATTGTCGAAATCACTTCACGGAATTCCGCTCTGCCATCTAGCTCAAGTCCCTTCAGCAGACTACTCAAGTCTTTATAACAGTGAAGATATCTTCTGTTGTATGGATTACATCCTGAAATCTTGTTCAACTGACGCTGCGTTATGTCTGGGCACACTTTTACTTACTGAACATTTAATGAACGTGAGTTCCATGATTCAAATTGCTACAAAACATGGACATGCAAATCTTGTGAAGTTTTTTTTGTCAAACTCTTCGGTAGACCCTGCTGTTGGAAACTACAACCAAGCAATCATTCTGGCGTCAGAAATAGGCAATGCAGAAATAGTAAAACTTTTGTTAGCCAATTCTCATGTTGACCCTGCAGCTGATAATAACAAGCCAATTCGACATGCTGCAAAGTATGGTCATGCAGAAGTTGTAAAACTTTTATTGGCTAGCCGCAAGGTGAATCCATCTGCTGCCAACGACTATGCAATTAAAGGTGCAGCATCTCTTGGTCAATTTGAAGTTGTTAAGCTTTTACTGGCTGATTATCGAGTTAATCCTGCTGCTGACAATGACTATGCAATCCGGCACGCTTCAAAGTTTGGCCACGCAGATGTCGTAAAACTTTTATTAGCTAATGCCCAGGTTGATCCTAAAGCTGACTATGACTGTGCAATTAGGTGTTCATCAGAGTTTGGCTTTGCAGAAGTCGTAAAGCTTCTATTAGCTGATGATCGAGCAAATCCGTCTGCTGATAATAACTATGCAATTCGATACGCAGCAAAGTCTGGCCACGCTGAAGTTGTAAAACTTTTATTGGCTGATCCTTGGTCTGATCCAACAGCTGACGATGACTATGCAATCAAGCGCTCCTCAGAGTCTGGTTTTACCGAAGTTGTTAAACTTTTATTGGCTGATTCTAGAGCAAATCCAGCAGCTAGTAATGACTATGCAATTCGACATGCAGCAAAATTTGGCCATGCAGAAGTTGTACAACTGTTACTGGCTGACATTAGAGTGAATCCAGCAGCTCATTTTAATTCTGCAATTGAGTTTGCATCAGCTCGTGGTTACTTTGAGGTGGTAAAACTTTTATTGGATGATTCTCGAGTAAATCCATCTGGTAGCGAAAACTTTGCAGTTAGGTGGGCTGCATCAAATGGTCATGTCAAAGTCTTGAAACTTTTGTTAGCAGACTCACGAGTTGATCCTGCTGCTAAAGACAACTACGCAATTCAGAATGCATCAAAGTATGGTCATGCAGAAGTTGTAAAACTTTTATTGGCTGACCGTAGAGTGAATCCTGGAGCAAATAATAACTTTGCAATCAAATCAGCATCAGAAAATGGCGATATAGTAGTTGTAAAACTTTTGTTAGCTTGTTCTCAAGTAAATCCCTTGGTTAACAGCAATTGGGCACCTGACCTTGGATCAGTAAATGGCTACAAAACTGTTGTTCAACTTCTCTTGTCTGATTTTAGAGTAGTTACTGCGGTTTCTTAAGTTTTCATCACAATGCAAAAATTACGTGTTTCTTTTTCAATTTTTTTTTTTACTATTTTGAATTTAATGAAACTGATCAAACAAATGAAAATCAAACAAAATCAAATATTGAGATGAAACAGCAATTGGTTTATAGAGGCTTGAACATCTGCTTGAAATTTAACAACCAAGCTTGAAATTTTTAGTTTCCACTGAAACACACAACTATGTTGTTTATTTAAGTGCACATTACGGTTTTCACTGAAGCATTCTTTTTTTTATTTTTTATTTTCTCAGGTATGTTAACAATGATGATGAGGATAAATCAATATCATGTGAAACTTTTTGTTGAAATAAATATTGAAGAATTTCAGGTATAATTTCAATAATAAATAAATATGCGTATATAAATAAACTCCATAATGAGTTATATTGATTTCATATTCAATATCATGGCCATACGTCGTTTACCTAGCATAATTCATGTATGAACCAATCTAACTTTAAGAGCTGGAAACCGTCGAATAAACGATGAATACCTTTCAAATTTCGAGTGGAATGAGCGTGGACATATCGGTTTCGGCTCAGAGCTTGGTTACAGCAGATACTGCGTAAAGAGTTCGACGTGACTTAAAGAAATATTGACGGACAGCAAGTTAACCAAGAATGCAATTTGGCGTCATCTTTGCGAATGTAAAAGACCTATTTGGCGCTGTTTTTCATACTTTTTTTCGCATGAATTCTGCGACACGTTCCGCACAGTTCGCCATTGAGTATTTGATAGACCCTTTCGATGGACGGAAGCCGTTTCCCAAATCGTTTTTTATCACGCAGTTTAGATTTTCATACATACAAAGAAGCAGTATTAAGTGTGAATATTGCCAATATCACTGAATCGAATTGCACAATGCTTATAATTAGGCCACGGACTTCAATTTCTTATCCTTGAATTTTATTGTAGTGTGGAAAAAATTTCATCACCAGAAATTTTAAAATTGATTTGGATGACAGTTAACAGTATTCAATGTATCGAATTCCATTTCAACTAAATTTTTTTATTATTTTTTTTTTATTGGTATCAATAAGATGAAATTTTTTGATTCGTGAATTGATTTTTGATTCTGTCTTGCAAGATAATTTTTAGAACAATTATGACAGAATTTGTCCTTTTGAGCGCTTTCCTTTAATAATTTTTCATTGTGATTTGCCGGATCAATTCCCAGTTGTGTTCACATGACTTGAGCCTCCCACAAACCTTATACATTCGCTGATTCAAATACAATCTATAAATGGATAAACGAATCGGGATCAACAAGAAAGATTCTCGTAATTAATAAAAAAAGCTCCAAACAAGTTTTTTGACTCATATTTTTAAATCTTGGTAAATCTGATTTCACAAAAATTTTTTCTTGGTTTTAAATAAAAAAGAACAAAAAGGAAAAAAACAAAAACAAAAACAAAAGCCTCAAATGAAACCGGTCATTATTGCAGCTTTTTTTGCCGAAATTCTTTCTGTCAGCGCACAGACTCTCGCTTCATTTCCGTACACGCTTTGCACATCCACTGGATGCGCGGTCCAAAATACGTATATCACGCCAGTAATGCCCAACGGCTCGCTATCAAATGTTACCACTTCTGGAAACTCGTTGACAATGGGAAGCAACCGTCTGTACCTTGTGAACGCAGCAAAAACGGCATACGAGCCGATTTATCTCAAGAATCGCAAACTCACCTTCACCATCGACGTCTCCCAAGTTCCGTGCGGAATGAACGCGGCAATGTATTTCACGGCCATGAGTCTCAATTCGGAGATCGGTTACGGTTACTGCGACGGCCAAACCACTTGCAACGAGTTTGATGTGACTGAAGCCAATATTGGTGGACAACAAGTAACAGCGCATCCTTGCCCGCTTGCTTCTCAATCAAACACTCAAGGAACCTGTAGTAGCTGGGGATGTGGAGTTAATGACATGTCAAGCTCTTCAATTGGCCCGAAATATACAAGTGGAATTGATCTTACAAAACCATATGTTGTCACCACGACTTTTGAAACCAATGACGGAACAGACACGGGAACTTTGTCTTCTGTCGTGCAAACTTTCACACAAGGAAGCACTGTTGTTAACATTGGAACCATTACTGAGTCGACATGTACAGCTCTTCCCACTGCCCAATATGGAGGTGGTTTTTCGGCAATGTCTGCGGGATTAGATGAAGGAATGGTGTTTATTCTGTCTTTGTGGGGAACAGCAAATAGCGGAGACATGAATTGGTTGGACGGTGGCTCATCGACGACGAAATGCAGCACGCTTTCCGGACAAACCCAAGTAGCTACATTTTCTGCGTTTACCCTTGCACCAATTTCAGGCACACAAACAACAGCTACAACTGCCACTACCACTACCATTACTACCCCTAGTACCACTACTACCACCACCACTACCACTACTACCACTACAACTGCTAAAACTACTTCAACTACCACAAAACCTTCTTCAAGCACTTCGACAAGCACGACTACGGCAAAAACAACAACGACTACCGGATCGTCTTGCGCTATCAAATGGGGTCAATGTGGAGGGATTGGCTGGACAGGTGCAACATGTTGCACATTGTCAACTTGCACAGTCGGTAACCCGTATTATTCACAATGTTTGTGAAAAAATATATGTGAGGGAAAATAAATAAATATAAGTGAAGACCAAGAAATCCTATTTCCTGTAGAAATTTCCTGTAATATTTACACTTTCCGCATAAATTCCTATTTTAATACAAAAAGGCTGTTTTGAAGACTGTCCGTTTTTCATTTGAATTTCATGATCTGCTGAAATTACACCAGGGCTAAATTTACGCAAATTAATGGTGTTTTGTAACAGCACGAAGAATCTCAAAATTAATGAACTGTCAATATCCCCAAATACGAGATTCTAAAACTTTTGTCAGTTTGCAATCAAACTCTCACTAGAACTTACGCATCGATTTCATTAATTTTTGTCAGATTAAGAAGCTTTAATTTTGCTAAATAATTATAAATTAAATCACTTGATTGCTTGGAAAACGATTTTTCAGTTCTACTTCAAGAACCAGACTTGTTGTTGTGCCAGACATTTTGTGGCTGTCCACATTGAGATATTTAAAAAATCTTAGCATCTACAAACAATTTTAGTCCCCTATTTTTGCACTTTATTCCTCGGACAATTGCATTTTGATATGTAAAATATTAAAGTGAGAATTATGTTAAAAATTTATTGTTTAGTAAATTTCTTGTAGTTGCGAAGCTTCGATATTTCAAAATAGTATTTTTGTATCGGGTTTTTCATTGCTCTATTTTTTGGTGATGGAACTGATTTATCAATACATAATAGTAGTCAAGTTGTTTTGCAGAGAGAGCATTTCAAGTTGTTTTTGCAAAGCATAGGAAAATTTTGAATTCAACTATTTTTGAAAACAATTTCTAACTGGCCGTTGACTCTGAATTAAACTTTTTTCACCGCCGGGCACTCACCCAAAAAAATAGAGATTTTAGAGAGATGTGAAAATTCAAATGGGCCCATTCAGTTTCTGCTGCAGAAAAGTTGTTTAAAACAATAAAAATCAAGCGTTTATTCGCTGATCTTCGATTACTGAAAGTTACAGTTGACAAAGTGCTCTGGTGGGCGAGTTTTAAAATTTTTTATTTCGGATTTGCGAAAAAGAAAAAAAAAGTTGCCCCCTCCCTTTTTGGAAACTATTGTGATATTTATACCTAGGCGTTTACTTAAAATAAAGCTCCTTTGTATAGTTTTCTCTAATCATCGTAAAAGCTAACTCCACGCAGCCGAGGGTATTTCAACAAAGTGCCGTCAAGTACCCCCGTTGGTGTCAGATACAAATCCCCAGCAATACGCCCGTTTGTCATGTTATGATCGATTTTTTCTTTCTTTTAAAAACTTATCCTAGATTCCAATCGTTAAATACTGTGTCAACTTACAACAGAATTCAATAGAAAATTTTGAGGAAAATACAAAAAAAATTTATTTACTGCTAATTTCAAAATGTTTGAGAAATCAATAAAAAATCCAAATTTTCAAAAAATGTATGTACCCTAGTATACTTTGATATACTGGTCTTAATCAAATTGGTGGCTCTGGTGTGCTTTGAAATGACAGAAGGGGTTATGAATTGTCAGCAGCTGTTCCAGGGCTTTGTTGTGCTTGTTGGACCAGTTTTTTTTGCCAAGTTGCTTCCTCTTTGACATGGCTGTTGGTGATGTGAAAAAAATTGATGACACAATCCCAATAACACTAATATCATTGAAAGAAGCCAGAACCTAATTAGTAGATTAACACTTTTATTTATCTGTTTTTAAAGAAGAACAAAAAATATTTAAATTGGATCATAGAAGCAGTGAGCCTAATGCAATGTGGTGCAAATCTTGACTACTCAATGATTCAACATACTCTACTGTTGTATTTACCAGCTAGCAAATGAATTGCTGCAGATCAAGGCTTGATCAAATCATTATAAAAATGCAAGGAACTACTGTTCCAATCAAAGCAAGCAATGCAAATCTAAAATTAATGAGTGCACAGTATGAAACAAGCAACAAACAAAATCAAACTGAATTGGACAATGTATTCTCTGCCATTGTTCAGTTAATGTAAGTGAAACTCAAACAGCAGCCTCTATTTTACATCTGAGCAGTCTCCAATGAACTATATCCTTTATTCAGGAATAATCCTATCCTGCTTCACTTTCTTTGTATCATTTTCATATCATTTTAGTTTCTATCTTTCTTATAAGTGTATGTTACATGTAAATAAAGTTGCCTAATTTGAAAAAGATTGTGCGTGATGACACATCAGCCAAAAAAATAAAAAGTGTTGTAATGTATTTATTTTTCTTATTCTTATCATTTCTCACTTTTCGAATGGCTTCTTCTGCATGTGCAGCTCTCGCGTCACAGTCATTTGCGACACTTTTTCGGACTTCAAAGCTGGCTGCAGTGACGTACACCAGTGGTGCAATTGCTGGCCACGCGATCAAGTCGCCTCTCGAGCATCGTGGGCGAGGTGAGTCGACAGTTATTGTGTATTCTGCGACCCAACGTCCCTGACGATGCGATGCAACTAAATAAAATAAACCTAAAAATAGGAGAATGGGGCATCAAGTATTCGCTGCCGCTGGACCAGCGCGATTCCACGGCCATCATCAAAGCACTCGATTCTCCCGCGAAACGAACATGCGAATTTTCTTCCGCAACCAGACACCTCGCACGAATCCAACGGTTCCAAACAGCGTTTGGCGCGTATGTGAAACCGGACGCGTTTGCGATCCAAGGCGGAGCGTTTGATGTGAAGCGAAAAGTGGAAACTGTTGTAAATGCTGGCGATAACGACTGCAATACTCTTGATCCAAAATCGTGTGCAAAGCAGCCCGAAATCGACTTGGGTTTGATTTCCGATGCCGAGTTTGCCCAACTTGTTCAAAAAGCACGGGAATTTGCTGTTTCGAATTTAAACAACGCCGAATGGGAAACAGCACTTAACGTAAAATCAAGAAGTGCAACAGCACCCACATCGCCAATCCATCCTCCTATATACTGGTCGCCATTATTGAATTCTATATCTCCAAATACTCCTGTATATTCGCTCTCTTCCTCAGATTCTTCTTTGGTATCACCTGCAACTTCTGCTGTTGATTCTGCGTCTGAGGGCGTCGACGCGCGTTCAGTCCCAATCACTGCAGTTTACTTGAATTCAGTGTTGCTCGGACACGCGGTTGGAATCCTTGGGTTTGTCGCGTTCTTACCAGATGCTGAAATCACAACTTCCCGAAATTATGCTCTTGATTCCGCACGTAAATATGCGAGCCGCAAATTCAGTGACTCGTTCGACCGCAAGCCTGGAAGTGAAATTCAAGTTTACATTCAAGCTGTCACGTGGGATTCGTCGCGCGGGCGCTGGAAAATCAATGTGACGCAGCGGACTCCGAACGCTGGTGGCGGTAGCAGCGTTTTGAAGTCTCTACTTACAAATGGATTTAAATCCATAAATTCCAGCAACAGTTCTGCAAAGCAGGGCCGAGTATTTGGGATTTCTTCAAGGACTGCGAAGCTTGGTTGCGAATTTATGGCTTCTGAGGATTCTGTGGAGCAGATGGCCATTACTGGGTCTTCTAAAAGGTCTTTGGTAGGGGTATCTAAGGTTCAGGCAAAAGAAGACAGTAGTTTTTTGAATTCTCTGTCTGTCATTCGAAGTTTATCACCTTCTGGAGCTCCGATAGATACCCCTTCTAGCAGACCTCAAAGTGGACTGAAGGAACAAAGGAGGAAAGCACTCCATATTTTATTGAGCGAATTTGATTCTGATAAAAAGAATTGAATTTTTAATAAAAAATATAGAAAGCTAGTAACTTCAATCTTTTTCATCTCTGTGTGTGGAACTTTGCGTAAAAGTTATTATCAGCTATGCAGTTGGCGTCGCGTTTCTTTTTTTTCAAAGTCAAAAACAAATTCGAGATTTAAGCAAGTTGGAAAACATATCTTTAATTTTTTTCACAAAATTTACGCGTTGCATTTGAATACTTTTTTGCATACACAGAATGTTGATATTTTGTTGTCAGTTTTTAGCTTGACCTTTTTCATCTTTGCTCACATATACTACCACACTTTACACACAATATCAAATTCAAATAGTAATCGTGAAAGGGTTATATTTCTTTTTTGCATCTTCACACGAGATATTTCTCTGTTGACAGATTGATAATTGTAAAATATCAAATTTTTCGCATCTTGCCATTGCTCCTACTGAATAATTTGAGTGTGAAATCATACTAGTTTGAATCAACTCTTACTTCAATATTTCTGTTTGGGTGCTTTCACATTATTTTCTGCAATGACATTAATGGAATAAAGCAATAACAACATGCTAAAAATATTATTTTTTTTACGATTATCAATTTAATGACAAAAATGTAAATCAATTCAAGTTGAAAATTTTCATGAACATACCAAAAATTCAAAACACAAAATAATGCTAACAATCTGGTGGAAAATCTGGCAAATATCTCTTCCATTTTATGCACACATTGTTTTAATTTTTTGCCATATTGCAACGATCAGAATTTTTTCCCACTCTTTCTGGAATTTGCTTCAGCCAAATGATCTTATTCCTGGCGGAAAAAAAGGAGATATCCATTCAAACCAGCCATTACCAGAAAATTGAGCTTATTTGTTTTGCAGAATTAATTTCCTTCGAAGTTCCAGCGATTGGCAAACAATCGACATTGGGCTGCACCATCAACCAACAACTGTTATTAGAAAATTGCCCTTGAAAAAAATGCTTCTCAATCATATTCATTTTCGCGCAGCGCCAACAACCACTGTCGAAAACGTAGCGCTTTCGAGAAGTAATTCACGGTTTTAAGGTGAATTGCATAGGCTTTTGAGGAAGAATTCCAATAAAACCAGCCGTGGCGGTAGTAGCTATAATCTTTATGGCGGACGCAATATCTCCCAGAGTAACGTGAAGAAATTTTTTGTTTCGGAGTTTTCAAGAAATCGAAGTCAAAGCCGGCCGTAATTTTATTTTTCAAAAAGATGTTTGACTGATGATAATAATGTTGACTTTGTAATACTTCCTAAATGACAAGAGCTATCGACACTTGAGGGCGAAGCTTGATAACCTTTTTGAATACACAAAGTTTAATTATTTTTTACTTCAGATTAAGTAAAAAATATTGCAAATATTTTAGTTTAAATTAATTTTTATTCTTTTCACACGCCAGCGCTTATTCTCAATTTTTAAAACTGTAGATTTATTTTTCAAGCAGTTCAACTACATTCCCATATCCAAGAATCGAAGCGAGCGTAGCCGCAAGATGAAAGTCATCTGCAGGATCAACGTTTCCAGTCTCCAGCAAAAGTTTCACAACCTCATAATGTCCATGTGTCGCTGCAAGCTGCAAAACGCGAGTGTTTTCAGGACTTACTCCTTGTTCTGTGAGCAACCATTTTGCAATATCATAATGTCCGCGTTCGGCAGAAATTCTGAGTAAAATGTTGTTGTTGAATGATGGATTCGTGTTTGTTTTGGAAACTAGCATTTTGAGAATGTTAAGGTTTCCTTGTTCGCATGAAACTTGAAATGCGTAGTGGTTGTCGGTTGTTGCGTCCATCTACAGCTTATTGTAAAAAAGTTTGAAAGTTTCAATGTTAAGCAAACCAATTTCGAGTCCAAAAGAACTGCCACAAGTTGTGTGTATCCGTGATATACGGCTTGTTGCAAATAAAAGCTGTCGAAACACGCAGGATCAAAGACATGCGGATTCTGAAACAGTATTTGAAAGATACGAGACATTTTTTCGTCAGACCAGCATGCGGCTTTGGAAAAGTAGAATGGTGAATTGAAGATCATGTAAATAGCCGCAAAGTTTATTGGAAGACCCCGGAGAACGATTGTTGTGGAGCAGTTTTGGCGGTAGTGGAGTAATGTGAACGAGAAATCTGCCACAAAGCTGAATCTAGAGCATGTGAGTCGAAGCACAGTAAATGCTTCCTGTGGAGCACAATTTGCTGCTATTCGAATCAGCAACTCTGTGGGCAGATTATTCATTTTTTTGTTTCAAATAAACATGAAACAAGAAATGTACAAGTTAAATTATTTATAGCGTCGGACAAGAATTCAAGGTAAAGAGCTGTTGGAACCAAGACAATTGAGGTTTGTCTCGAAATTTTGATTTTAATTGTCACATTTTTAATTGGCACAACTAAACGTTTGTTTCAAAAAAAAAAAAAAAATTAATTATGTACAGTTATAAATGATAATAGCTTTTGATTTGCTGTCAATTCTCTGCGGACACGTACGAATCAACTCGATAACATGAAACAGTAATTTCCGCATATTGCTGGATTTATTTCCCGTCACATGAAGGAAACCTTTGTAAACCGTAAAACCAGGATGTTCATGTTTGTTGATCAATTGAACTGTTACTTTATCGAGGGACTTTGCAAAACAGAAACCTTGAAATAATTGTAACACACACCCGAATTTTTTTTGAACCCACAGGACGATGTTTGTTTGCTATTTCATCTTTAACTCAATATCTTGTGTCTATAAAATTTCTACAATATTCAACGAGCAATATGTTGTTGCCTGTGCGGATTCTTTTTTCGTCATTGTTGCCAGATGCCTTCCAGCTCACCAAAAACAACCATCGGGTTCAACATTTTTGTTGCCAGTATTGGATATACTTTCTATTGTGACACGGCACGCATCGCGTCAGCATTAATTTCTGCGGCCGTGGATAAATTATTATTGTGAGGAAATTAATAAATATGAACCATTTTTGTTCAAACTTAAGAAGACGATTGACGCGTTTTCTCCCTTTTGCGACAACTTTGTCAAAATATCAAGTATTTGTGAGTTCGATTTTTGCGATTTTGGATTTCAAGATTTCTTTCGAGGAAACGACAAGTCGTCAGGTGTGTTCACAACCAACGATCATCCCCACCACCCCATCCACCACCATTAGTATCAATTAGCGCAATTCATCTTTTAAATCCATTAAGGGCATAGATTATTTATATTTACTGATTGCTTTTATCTGTTACAATAATCATACATTTATCTGCATCTGTCGCAATACTAACTTTCGAAGCACAACAGAAATGCAAATCTTCGTCAAAACTCTGACGGGTAAGACCATCACCTTGGAGGTGGAGTCTTCGGACACCATCGATAATGTGAAGGCCAAGATCCAGGACAAGGAAGGAATTCCGCCGGACCAGCAACGACTTATCTTTGCTGGAAAGCAACTGGAGGACGGCCGTACTCTTTCGGGTGAGGAGAATCTACTATTTTTTTCGTTTTGTTTCTTAAACTTATCCCGTTTTTAGACTACAACATTCAGAAAGAGTCGACACTTCACCTCGTCTTGCGTCTGCGTGGAGGTGCTAAGAAGAGAAAGAAGAAGACTTACACCACACCCAAAAAAATCAAGGTTTGTATTATCTGACTACGAATTCCAGTGATTATCATTTTCGCGAGTATTCTCGGAATTGGATTATGATGATCATCACGATACTACCAGAAGTCTCAGCGATTTGTACAGTTATTAACGATCGAAATTTCCTTGAATTCTCAATTGAATTGCGAAATGCTGTTATTGAATGTCTGAACGTATTTTCCTTTTTTACAGCACAAGAGAAAGAAGGTGAAGTTGTCAATTCTGAAGTTCTACAAGGTTGACAACAAGGGGAAGATCACCCGTCTCAGACGTGAATGCCCCAACGAGACCTGTGGAGCTGGTGTGTTTATGGCCCAGCACACTGACCGTCAGTACTGCGGAAAATGTGGTTTGACATACGTGTTCAACAAGGAGTAAAGGAGCTCAGTTGATTATGTTGGAGGAATTTTTTTTACAACCGAAAATTTTATTAAAAAGTGCTCCAACAATGGAAGTTTTATTCCTCTAATTAATTTTTATGTCATTTCTGTTGACTTTGTTCTTGGACGAAACAAGGCAAAAGCAATGGAAATTGTTGGTTTACTCACGTAAGATAGTGTTCATAACTTACAAAAACTGGCTGTTATTGATAAACAAGATAATATATTGAGTATAGTTTAGTATGAGAAAAGGCTATGGGACTAAATAAGTATTTGATGAACTGTGTGTAAA
>JADGJH010000454.1:3652-18405 GCA_027596945.1 Physocladia obscura
CGGCAGTCTGAACTTTTTGAAACACCTTGACGAATTGCAGAAAATCAAACAGTTTGCCGATGATGCTTCGTTTCAGAACAGTGGATGGAAATCAAACACCGAAACAAAATTCGTCTTGCACAGCATATTCAGATCCACTGTGGGATTGATGTCTCGCCTGATGCACTATTTGACATTCAGTGTAAGCGATTCCACGAGTACAAGCGTCAGTTTATGAATATTCTCGGAGTTATCCACCGATACAAGAAACTGAAGGAAATGAGCGATTCGGAACTCGCAAGCCAGACAAAGAAAGTTGGTAAGTTGCAACAACTTTGTTTGCTTTTTTTTGGTTATTATTTGTATTGTTATTGACAAGTTTTTTTGCCACTTTTCCAAGTGATTTTCTCTGGCAAGAGTGCACCTGGCTACTATATTGCCAAGCTCATTATCAAACTCATCAACAGCGCAGCCGATGTGATTAATGAGGATCCGAGAACATCTGAGTTCTTGAAGGTTTGAATTCAAGCAAATGCTGTTCAGCGAAAACAATAACAAATCTTATTCAATAGCTTGTTTTCATTCCCAACTATAATGTTTCTCTTGCAGAAATTATTATTCCGGCTAGTGATATTTCGCAGCACATTTCGACAGCTGGTATATGCTAGTAGTATAAATTGCACTCTTTTTATTTTTAATTTTTAATTTTGGCCTACAGGAACCGAGGCGTCTGGAACTTCCAACATGAAATTTGTTTTGAACGGTGGGCTGATTATCGGCACAGTTGATGGAGCAAACATTGAAATCGGTGAAGAAGTTGGCAAGGAGAACATCTGGCTCTTTGGCGCTCTTACTCCTGAAGTTGAAGACATTCGCCACACGCAATTGTAATTATCTTTTATTTATTATTTATTTATTTGTGTGCGTGTGTGTGTGTGGTGTGAGAGAGTATGGTCTTGTTTCTGAGAGGTTATTTGACTGTTTGCTATGTTCGAAATTTGACTAGGTTCCACCCGACTGTGCTAGATCCGGAACTTGATTTCGTTGTCAAGAGCATTCAGAGTGGAGAGTTTGGAGAGCCATACATTTTCGAACCTTTGCTATGTGAGAACCCACTATTTTTCCTATCGATTTATTTTTGCCTGTTCATCAAAATTGCTTTTGACAGCCACACTCACATCTGGTCATGACTATTACATCATCAGCCAAGACTTTCCATCATGTGCGTAACACTTTGGATGAGTTTTTATGTCTGGATTATGTTATTGCCTGAACTTATTTGCTTTGTTGTTGAATAGACTTGGAAACTCTTGCAACAATCGATGAAGCTTACAAGGATAAAGCAGCTTGGGCCAAGCGATCAATAAATGCAGCTGCTAGCATGGGAAAATTCAGTAGTGACAGGTTTGTTATACTTTTTGAATACATGAAAATTAAGAATTGGCCGATTAAATGACCAATCAATCCAGATCAATTCAAGATTACGCTGAAAACATTTGGAAAATCACACCAGTTTCTCAGCCAAATGATGAATGAGTGTGAAGCGTGATGGGTGTTTCTGTATCATGTGCTGCAGATTTTTCTTTGAAGAGATTGTTTTTGTTGGAATGTTTTGTTGATTGGAATATTTGTTTGGGATATTTGCCAAAATGGACAGTATCAACAGTTTCAGCAAAATCAATCAACGGCAGAGTCATCAGCCACTACTGCCCAGCCAGTCCATCACCTTTCCGCAATTACCGCGTCGGAATTCGCTTCCCGCCGCCGGCTTCAGCTTCGATGGCAATTCGTTGTTTCCGCGTCAAGCTTCACCAAATATTCCGCCGGTCCTGTCACTGAATATTGATTCTTTGGACTTTTCCGCTGACCCATCGCATCTTTTTTTACCATCCGCTATGTCTCCGACCAGATCAACTTCGAAATCGATGGCAAAAGACGTCCAAACTGCCAAAACTGAACTTGGTCCGAAATTAGTGATTATTATGGTAAGGGGAAAAAAATCTTATCGCGGAAGCATTGGTTATGATTTGTGATGTTTTATTACCCAGTGCGGTCTTCCTGCACGAGGAAAAAGCTGTAAGTATTATCTCACCCAGCGATATTACGAAAAACTTCGGCATTGAAGTTTATATAAGTCTGTGATTAATTCATTGCACGGATGGCCCATTTTTTCTTCGTCTTTTTTCTCTTTTTATTATGGGTGATTAAGGGTTTTTGATTTATTATTATCGCTCTGATACACCTTGAAAAATTGTTAACATTCTTCTTTGCTCAGACATATGCAAAAAACTGTCAAAATGTTTGTTATGATTGTGTTGAGTTTGATGTTGCCATTCTTTAAATTCTAATTTTAGTTATTTTATTTGTTTATTTTTAGACTTGTCGTGGTGTGGATTCAAGACTAAAGTGTTCAATGTTGGTAACCGGAGACGAATCCACGTTCCGCCAACATCTGGATCTTTGGATGTTCATGAAATTCAGCTATCTACATCGAATAGACTGTCAGCGCCACCAAAATCGCCTCTTCCAAAAGCTTCAGTGAATGAATCACCGACTTTTGTAAACAGACCAGGAACATTACATGAAGCCTCTTTTTTCGACTCTTCTGTATGTTTTTGTATTGAAATTAGTTTTTCACTAACGCTTAATTTTTATTTGTTCAATCGCACGCTACACTGTTTTCAGAATAAAGAGTTTTCTGCTGCGCGTGAAAAAATTGCACTTGAAACGCTGGACGAGCTTATCTACTGGCTTAACCATGAAGGTGGTCGAGTCGCAATCCATGACGCAACAAACTCAACTCTCGAAAGGCGTCGTGCCGTAACAGAGCGCATAAGGAATGAGTCTGATATGCATGTGATTTTCGTCGAGTCTATTTGTACAGCTCCGGATGTACTTGAAAAGAATATTTTGATGAAGCTTAGTGGTCCAGATTACATTCATATGCCGCGTGAAGAAGCGATTGCTGATTTTCGCGCCCGCATGGTTATGTATGAAAAATCGTATGAACCTATTAGTGAAGCTGAAGAGGATGAAGGAATTAGTTATATTAAAATCATCAATGTTGGGAAAAAGGTTATTGCTCATAACATTCATGGATATTTACCATCGCAATGTGTGTTTTATTTGATGCAGATCAATATTAAAGAGAGAACTTTATGGCTGAGTCGGCATGGCGAATCTAGTATGTTTTTTTTTTATCTGCTTACGTGTGCGTGTGTGAGCATGTTTGTATTAACAAAACTTTTGGTACCCAGCTTATAACAAAGTGAATCGAATTGGAGGGGATCCTCCATTGACGCCCTTAGGAGCAAAATATGCTCGCACAATGAATAAATTTATTCAAGACCAGATTGTTCCCCCTTCATTGCATCCTGTCTTTGATGCTGCGAAAATTGCCGAATTGAAGAAAGGAGTGCATGTGTGGAGCTCAAATCTTCAGAGAACATTGGCTAGTGTAGAAGGATTCGAAGAGGCCGAATGGGAAGTTTTACATTTCAAGTTGAGTTTTATGTTTAACCCTCTATTGCATTGGTATTCAAGTTTTTGGTCCTAAATTCAGGGTTCTTGGAGAAATATTTGCAGGAATCTGTGAAGATATGACATATGAAGAGATACAAAATACATATCCTGAAATTTGGCATGAGCGGGCAAAGAACAAGCTGTCGTTTCGTTACCCTGGCAGTGGTGGTGAATCGTATAAAGATGTGATTGAACGTCTAAGGCCTCTGATTGTAGAGTTGGAACGAACAGAAGACGACCTGGTAATTGTTACACATCAAGTGATTATGAGAACACTCTTATCATATTTCTGTAACATTTCTTTGGAGGTAAATAGTTCGGATTTTTTTGCTTTTATATTTATATATATTTATAATATTCAGGCAATGCCAACAATCAATGTTCCATTACATACCCTATATAAAGTAAGCCCCAGACCGTATGGAGCGGATGTGTCAGTTTACCAGTGGAATGCCGACAAGGATGCAATGATTTTGATTGGAGGCTCTGAATTGTTGGATGCTGAAGTCAATACAAAATACAAAAATTAGAAATAAGAACCCAGTTGTTGATGCTTTTTTGAATAACATTGAATTTATTTGGGAATAGAAAATAATGCACGCATCTGAACAAAAGCAAAGAAATTTCCAACTAACAAAACTATTTCTCTTATGTTGCTCAAGTTAAGTGAATCATCTTGCAGGAAATCAATTACCTTCCGAATACTTTCGATCTCATCAACATATTCACTACTGCTGCACAAAACCGAAAATTTTTCAACAAACTTCGCCTTTTGTTCTGCATCAAGGGTTTCCAATAAACGCATGCCAATAAATGTTGCTAAGCTCTTACAAAAAACTTTGAACGTAGGAGAAAACCTGTTTTTGGTTGCCGAAATTAAGCCAAATCCTGTCCAAAGTCCTTGATTTGCAGGCTCACTCCATTTAAGCAAAACTTCAGCAAAATTCGGAAGCATTGAAAATAGACGTGAATGATGCATTGGAACTTGAAGTCTCTCCAAATCTCGAACAAGAAGTTGTGCAAATAAATCGACAAGAAGTATTATTTTCCCTTCGTTTTTTCGATCCATTTCGTTGGTGTTGATTTTGAGAATCCAATTACAAAGCTGTACTCCAACAATATTTGTAAGCTCGGATGCTCTGGGTGTATTTTGCAATGCAATGATATTTTGCACTGCATAAATGTACAGGATATAAACAAGACCATAATGCAAGCAGTGTGATAAAAATGCATCTACATCTAACTCTGGAACTCGAAATTCATTCATCACAGCATCCCACCATTTTATAAGATTCGATGAGCACTTTTCCACATGCCTTTCAATACATTTTTCTGCTAAAATTGCCATAAACTCGGCAGACGCAATATTGGTGCACACAGGCTTGAGCCATAACAAAGGTTGCGATGTGCTTGCCAAACTAGAAGTTATACCTTCCCAAACATTGTCAAACATTGTTTTGTGTGTTTTATTTAACACTGAAAGCAGGCGAAATAGCTTATGCAAAAGCAAAACATCGTCGTTATTGGCAAACTGGTTCATAATCTCAGAAATAATCAAGGTAACATTTGAAAATGAAGTCACTTCATTTTTTGCGTTGTCTGTACTTTCAATTTTTTTTTGCATTGGCGTTGAAACTTGCATTTCCAGAACTTTGAATATATAATCAACTACAACTTTTTGCTTATCAACGGTTTCAAACCCAGTAAGAATTAAGAGGGTTGTCCAACAAAATCCAAAGCAAGAATCTTCAGGAAAATCTTTCAAAGAAGGAATATTTTCCGTCCAGCAAACGGGAAGAACAGAGGTGAGGTACTCAAGATTGATTTGCGTAAATGTTGAATGTACGCTGAAAGAATGTATTCTTAACTTTGCTCTATCCAAGAAATATATTCTGTCTGAAGAAAGAGGCCAAATGGCAACGGCATTTGAAGCAATCAAATTAATAAGATAGACAAAACAAGCATTGGCATTTGCAGGCCAGCTACAAGTTATCAAAAGATTTCCAAAAAATGCTTGAATTTCGTTGTCAAATTTTTTTGATTCTTTCCATCTCCAAATGGTTGATGCATCTTGAGATGTTGCTGAAAACCTTTTCCAGTCGGAGTCGCTCTTTGTCATTGCATCTTGTAGCAACGATATCATGAATGGTGGCGAATCTAATTCAATGAGAGTGGAAAAAATTTCCCAATATTCATTGGCAAGGTCGTCCAGTGACGAAAGAGATCTGAAAACCTTCTTCATTGCTTTGAAAATCATAGTTATGCTTAAAGTCGCAAAATTTATGTCCGTTTGATAAAACCATGGCTTAACAATGTGTGATGAAATTCCAACTGTCAGCAAACAAAAGATTTTGAATGAGGATGCAACTTCCGACTTTTGGACTTCAGACAGCATAGAAAACATCGATTTTGAACAAAAAACCAATGCTGCTAATTCCAACAGAGGTTTTAACTTGTTGTGGTCCAGGCCGTATATTCCATTATCATAGTTGTTAAAAATTTCTTGCAGGAAATCGTTCATCTTCTTGGCAAACCTAACTGATTGGTCGTGTGAAAATTGAAGTTCAAATAATTCATATTCATCAACAGCCTTTTCAGTATCCCTGTCTACACCCATAGTGATAGTTTTGACTACTGATTTGAATACAAGCTCAGAAATTTGACCATTAGAAAACAGTTTCACAATTTCAACAGTAAAATCCACATTTTGCTTCTCTGTAGATTCATGTGATATTAATATTCGAAGATTTTCCAAATGGACACTCATCGCATTTTGAGAGATTTTTATGATCTTGCTGTTGTACAGAGCAAAGATTGACAGCAACACTTCCAAAAATTCTTTTTGTGCTTCATTTGCACACACAGAAAGCCACTCAGAAAGATTAAATCGTTGCAACAAATCTACACTAGCCGTTTCCATACAGCCAAATTCACGATACATATTGCAAAATTGATCAATGTCAGTCGCAGGATAAAAAGCCTTATTCAAAAAATCTGTCGAATTTTCGCTGCTATTTTCCTTTAAAATTTCAAAAATCTTTTGAACATGGGGCATTGAATTTTTAAGATAAACTTCCCCAATCAAATTTACTGCCCGTCTGACTATCATTTCGACAGGCGGATATCTTCGAATATTTGAATCAAGGGCAACAATTTTGAAGAAAAACTGCAGAAATACTTCTTCGATATTTTTTGGGTTTGACGAATTTGCATTCAACGGATCAGTTGCCCACTCAATTGCCCTTACAATTTTTAATGCGCATACACAAACACGCGAATCAATATTATCCCATTCACTTAAGGTCTCGAAATGACTTCGGTTTTCTTGAAGTCGCTGATTTACATCTCGCTGCATTTGCACGTCGTCGTATGAAAACCGAAATTGCGCTCCACCTAAACATGATGATCCACATCGCCGTTCATATCGTCCCGATTGAGAGTTATTTGTATAAAGATTTTTAAGATCGTTCAGATATTCAATGTCGCTTCTCAAGTAGTCTGAGTGAACTTTTGATGCATCTCTTGCCTTTGAAAAAATAATATCAAAGTCTTGCTTAATAATTGTTGAGACTGAAGAAAGAGTTTGCTGTGTGTGCGGAGTAACAATAGTTTGCCTGGCAATCCAAGTTACTACGGGATGAGGCGCCTCATTGATCAGTATTTCTGCCCCAAAATTTTCTGAGATCAATGAGGGTCTTTGATAAGTATTTGCTGTATCTTCAAAGAGATGCACTTTCAAGAATTTCTTCGGTATAAAGTTTATCCACAGTTGGTTCATCGAGACAGGAGATTGGTGAATAATTGATGCCAATTCTTGTGGACAAAATGAACTGTCCAAATGCTTTAAATATACATTTGGAGAAAGCAGTTGAGGCTCTTGGAGCCACTTCAGAGAGGCTTTGAATATGTGTGATAATTTTTCTTTTTCAAGGATGTCAGCTAACTCTCGGAATTCTGTATTTGCAAAATGTGAAACACTTTGCTGTAGTTTCTTTTGCAGACGTTCTAACTTCTGACGGTGTTCCGAAAAGAATCGAAAACCAAAGCAAGAATTAATTGATATCACAGGATTAGGGCATTTCTCAAAATAGAGGGCGAAAAAAGCCTGTATTTTTAGGTTAACCCAAGGAAAAAAAAAGAAAAAAAAAAGCAATACCTGAATCATCAACGGCAACAATGGATTTCCAACATCACATTCAAGAATTTGCTCACACCATCGATAAATCGAAAAATATTCCAAAGGCTTGTCACAATTTTTGACCACATTCGATATTACTGTCTGACTTTCGCGTGACAAAATATTACCCAAAGTCATACGAATATCGGCTTCAACTTGAGTTTCGACAATAAGCGCAAGAAAGGCAAACCAAAAAAACTCAGTTTCTGCAGGAAGATGGTTTCTTAAGGCGGCAGGAACTGTATACCAATCGAATGAGGAGCCAGAAACTAGAGTTGGATATGAACCGAAATAATTGCCAAATGAAGATGCAACAGTATACATAGATTCAACTGGATGAAATAGTGAAACGTTGTATTGCGATGGCTTTCTATTGTTTTCCAACATTCTTGAATACTCTTGCTGCAGTTCCGAACACATAATATTATGATTGTTGCGGAAAATCGCGATTTGGCAGATCGTATCAAGAAGATAAATACTAATTCGGTTGTTGAACCAATCGGAATCAGAAAATGCAATCTTTGACCAGACTGAGAAAAATTGAGCTGCTGTATTTTCCGCGAAATTCTTTCCCACATTCGAAATCATCGATTTGTTGCAAGATTTAATAAATGATCCAAAATATGATACAAATGCAGCTGACAAGATAAATTGCGATCCTGTTTGGAAAAGTCAGAGAAAAAAAAGAGGAAAAAAAAAAAAACAACCTTCAGTTTGAACAAAAGACAAAATCATCGAATTTACGACAAAAATTATCGCGTCAATTCGTTTATCATCCAAAAGTAATCGCATCATATCCCATCCATCCTTTTCAAACGCGACTGTTGAGTGCCCCACATCAGAAATCATCAACAGTGTATAAGCTGCAAGTGAAGATGTCTTAAGTGCTCCTGCCAATGTCGCAAGCTGGGCACTTTCCAGAGCTTCAAATGGCTTATTTCTTGAAGCATTGTTTGAATCAAGCGCATATGTATTCAGCGATGTTGGTGGCTGATACAAAGATAAACTCAGGATGGTTGACCTTTTGAATTGCAGCAAAATCAATGGCATGGTTCACGAAAGAAAAGAAAAAACAAAAGAAGAAAATTTCTAACCAACACCAGTCATAAAAATCTTCTTCATTACTTGGCAACAATGCTGAAAATTTTCCTTTGGCAAGAGCCGTAGTTGTCGACAATGCTGTACTCATTGAAAACATCGGAACTTTCATAAAACGATCCAAATACAAATTACACACAGATAATGCTAAAAATCGATGAAACGATCTGGGAATAAACAAATCAGCCAACGAATCAGGCTTAAGACCCCAATTTAGACTCCCGATGATGTACTTTGCCAACTCAAATTTATCGCTCTTCACAGGATCACGTAGCATTGCCATAAATCCGTCAAAGTCAGATGTGTTAGGGCACCACGTGAAAAGAGGAAGCCCATTGAATAAAAACAGAGACAAATGCCCCATAGAGGAAAAATTTTTGCGCGTCCAAGAAACTAGAAGTGATATTGTGGGAGGATGGCTGGTGCATATTGATGCTAAGAGGTTTCGACATTCAGATTTCAGGTCTTCGCGATAATCAGCATCCATAAATCCAAAATAAAACAAAATTCTCGCGATCCGTTCTATTAGACGTGATTGGTATCCCGAATTTGATCCTGAAACAGAAAGAATTGTAAGAAACGACAAAAGACATCTTGCTTCAATGTAGTTTGACGAAAGAACTGTTGAAAGACCGGCCAATTTAAAATCTTCAACAAAATCGGCGTTTTGCTCTGACTTAATTTCGCTTTTTAAATTTTGCAAGCTTAATTTTTCTCCTCTTAATATTGAATTGACTAGAAAAAACTTCATGTGATCTGAGTAAATTGATTGTTAAGAAATTCTAGCTTAAAAGAAGTTAAATGAAAACAAACCAGATATTAAATCGCATGGTAAAGATTTCAAGTACTCCCAAGTCCCAGCGCGAGTTCGATTAAGGAGAATAGCGACTGCGCGAACAAAACTTCCATCAAGTTCAGATTGCACTGACGTATTCAAATTGGAATCTACTGTTAAGGCAATGTCGTTGCTTAAAATTCCAAAATTCGAAATCATTGTATCCTCCAAGATTTTAACGATAGTCACAATAGCGTTTGCAATAGCTTTTAAAATATGCATATAGTTTCGCGATGAAAATAAAAACAGACCCTTTGAAAGACAGGCGAAAATAAAGTTTGTAACAGCAAATATTCGGAGTAGATGCCGGTCTTTCTCTTTAACTTTGATCTCAGGATTGTTCTTATATAAAGAAATTCCAGATTCAAGAAAGGATAAATACATGGCTTCAATATTAAACTGCTTGAAAAATATGCAATAATCTTGATCAGAAAGGATTGTTAATTGTGCTTTAATGGTATCAATTCCAATCACTTCTGTTTCATTCACAACGATCCATTCATCAGATTCCTCAAGAGCACGGAGGCTTTCGACCAAGTAGGATTGTTCAATGTCTTTCACATGTTGTTCTTCTTGAAGCTCTTCAATTGGACTCAGAAAAATATGAATTTCCGACAAATAGCCATCCAAAAAAGAGTCTTGCCATTTTGAAGATGAAGGAGGGTGCCATTGAATAAACCAATTTCCCCAAGCTCCAATTCCTGAGCATCTAAGGATGTGAAGTAAAATATAGTTGTGACAACTTGAAACTGTCTTTTGAAAAAACCCAATAACGTGAGATATCCAGCCACGAATATCTCGCATAAAAGAATTGGCGTCTGCGGCCTCATTAAAATTAGATCCCTCGGCATCATTTTCATTGAAGGTGGCGTCCTTGCGTCTCTCAAAAAAGAAAAAAACATCCAAAAAATACTTCAACATTTGAATATCAGAGTTTTTAATTGTTGCGAATTTTGAATATGCTTGATAAATTTCGTTCAAGTGCTCGTCGATATATGTTTGGATCCAGAGCTTCAGCATTTTGGTTTGGAATAGCGAAGTTTTCTTTTCGTGAAGCAAGTTTGCCAGATCTACCGTCAATAGAAATTTAAGACGATTTAGGTCTTCTAAGCTTAAGAAAGCAGTCTCTGAATTCACAAAATGAACTAGATTATTGTTGTCCAAACAACGCGCAGTCAATTTTTGAGTTGATTTCTTCATTGTCCATACTTTGGAAGTAAGCAATTTGATTGATGCGTTGACGGACTTGATTTTGGACTGAGATATTTGACTCATTGAAAATGATTTTTCATACTCCAGAACTGTTTCGAAAAATTTGTCCCGTAAGTGTATGTATTTTGCATTTTTACGGAAGTCAGTGATATTTTTTGAAGATTCTTGAAGATTGGAGTTTGTGTATATGTGTTCTGAATAAAACAAATTAGTAAAAAACAAAATAATGTAAACACAGCATCAAGTAAAACAAAATCACCCAAAATAGTATCTTCGAGGGGAACAGGAGTTACGTATTGCATAATTTGCTGATGTAATTCTATTGGGGGCGCCGACGGATAGACTTCGTCTGAAGTGATAATTTCATATTCTAGCGCCGTAAATTCAGGGTTATGTATCTGTGGTAAATCTGCGACTTCTGGGTAATAAACATTGACAAGCTGTGCGTCTGAATGAAGCGCAGAGGGATATTCGACGCGCATGATCCTCTGCGCAAGGATATTACTGAAAGGTGGCGCAGTCGCATGAGTAGGTTCGGACTTATCCTGAAAATCCATAAAATTGAATAATTTAAGTATTGAATGTTGAGTATTGAGTTTTGGGTTTGTGATTGTTTATTCGTACTTGGATAGAATAATGGGCATCATTGGCGTCGCGAACGTGTATTTGGATATTGGCGTCGAGAGCCTGAAATTGGAATGGGGCAGGTGGTGGACCCAAATCACTCTCGCGATCGCGCTCGCCCGCATCATTCGGCTCAGCAATAGCCACCGTCCGTTTCTTTAGCTTTGTTTTCGTGCGTTTGACCACAGATTCTTCCATATTTTTTGTTCACAAATGATTCACGTGGCAACTGCCAAAACTGAGACAGTACGTTTCAATATTGATACAGCAATCGCAAATCTGGTGCAGCTACACCAAGCAGACAAGTCTGGTGCCGGCGTGGAAACTCCGCTTTTGCTTGATATTCAATCGATCCTAGATTCCGCCGAATCTTCTTCCGCCGCAAATAACCACCATAACACTGATGCCGGCATCGCTTCCGATTCTTCTGGAGATAGAATGCGATCAAGATTGTGCTACGCGCTGCTTGCGTTTTCGTCTCAAGCTGCGGACCCAAATTCACTTCACAACAAACTGCTTCTGCGAAAAGATCTTGCACTCGCCGCGTTCCATGCTGCGAGTGCTTTGACTCCGTCACACGAATCTATTAGTGTTGTTAAGCAATTGCTTCTTAGACATTCCTTTGAAGTGTGGTGCGATGCTGTCAGTGCGAACTCCCAGAAACGTTCACAGTTCATCACAGTTCTTTGTCTGCTGCCAGATCGCCTTTCGAATGCCTTCAAATCGACCCCTTTTGATTTTTTTTTTTTTCCTTCGTGAGTTTTTTATTTGCTGTGCTAATGTCCTGATTTTGTTGGTTTATTCAGACAATTCGTCAACTTTTTGTTCCATTCTATCTGCAATTCTTTGGCAAAATTGCAAGAAAAGAATAGTACGTTATTCTTTTGGCATTTAGCGAATTACTTTCATCTTATTGCTACCGCACAGCTTTATTTGAAGCATTTGCTGCAATGCTACTGTCGAAATTGTCTCGATTAAATCATTATCATGAATTTGCCGAAATCCTTGTCGACTTGTCAATCAATATTACCTCGCATAGTTCTGCCTTATCTCGCACTATTTTTTTAGTTGATTCAGATCAGCTGCACAAACTTGTTCCCAGCTTTATGACTCACCTTGCGTCGAGAAATTTGTCACGTTAGTATCGATTAGTAATGAACACAAATTCTCCATCTTATTATACCTTCTGATTCTCATTCGTTTATAAGCATCAAAATCGAGCTCACTTTTTCTCCAAATATTCGAACTTTCGCTTTTCCGTTCAAGTTCGACTGTTCAATCTATTTTCAAAAACTATGCTAGGTTGATCAAATTATCGCACCACGAAGTCCGAATTCACTTTGACCTTTTCGAAAAGATTTCATCTTCCCCATATGAGTCAAATTTCGGATTTGTAAAACCGATTGTTCCTCTTCATATTCTTAATGAGCTTGTTTCCTTGTGGGCCACCCCTGCATATGCCGCAAAATCAATTGAAACAGATTGTTTCAACTTAACATCCGTGATTTTGATTGCAATGGGATATGTTGAACTTCAGCCAGTTGATTCAAATGTTGGTGGAAGTATAACCCTGGAAATGGATAAATTTGAAACTCGGTTCATGCAAGGAATGCGAATTTATTTAGCATCCACGTCAGTGCAAAAACGGACATATGGAATGGTACACAAAAAAATTAAAATAAAAAATAAAATACAAAAAAAAGAAAAAATTAGAAAAACAAGCTTGGAAGCCTTTTCTAACTTTATATATCGTTTTTATATGATAACAAAATTTACAGGTGCTTGGTGAATGTTTAATGAAAAAACTAAGACCTGCCTCACTCTTAAATTTTGAGCTGAACGACGATGATCAAGTGATATTTCTGCGATCTTTAGTCGTTAAGCCAGCTGAAGAAAATTACCAATTGTTGCACACAAAAAAATCAGCTAAACCGTCAAAAACAAGCAATAGCGTTATGCCCGAAAAAGCAAAGGCTACCCGAGAGCCTGCCAATAGAAAAAGAGACAGCCATAAATATGAAGAAAGCGACGAAGATGATGAAAATGATGGCGAAGATGATTTAAAACCATTGCCGCAATCTGAAAGCAGAATAAATGCGAAGAAACCTCTGTAAGATAATAATAATAATTGTTATTGTTCTTGCTCTTATGGACTATTACAAAGATATCTTCGAGATTGTATGAAAAATCTTCGTTCCGAACAACCTGACGTTATTGAAAGTTCATTGCAATCACTGCCTGAACTTATTGCAAAGGCTAATATTTCTGATTTGACTGACGCGTTCGAAACTCTAATTCAACAGCTTTTGAGACTCCAAAATACTTTTGAGTGGGATGATTTTGACCTTTTCGTTCAAGAGTCGATTGTAACACTTGGTTTGCGGTTACCGCATTTGACGGCAAAATCTTTAAATACAAGTTTGGTTGAAAACGAACAACCTCTGATGAAAAGATTGAATATTTTGAGATACATATCGTTTATTGTTACAGTTGGAACAAAACGTGGAGTTTTGGTGAGTCCTCCTTCACATAACTTCAAGTTTTTACTTTTACTTTTTTCTTTTATTCATTCAGATTCAGCAAGGCACAATGGATATCGTCAAAAAAAAATTTTTAGAAGAAAAAGAAGTATTTTCAAACAGCTTGCCAGCCTTTTTCTTCCCACTCATAGACAATTTTTTATTCCTGTATGTTTTTGTGTGTGTGTTTAGTACTACTTTGTTCATTTTGCAACTATCAGGAATTTATTGCATGAAATCGAAGACGTTTCTTACCACGCCATTATTGACACATGCTTGAAAACTCTTTCGTTGATTTTGAAGTGTTCAGGTTTTGTAGAAAAAAAAAAAAAAAATAACAAATCCGTAACAGGCGTTTCTAAATTTTTAAATTTTTTTTAATAGAAAACTCAGTTCACTGCATCCGAATGGCGCGCGAAGTATTACCTGTGATTTTAGGAATTAAATACTCAATTCAAGACGCAAACACACGCGACTCATTGCTCGTTGCCATAAATATTGTGTTTTCTGTTGTTCCGCCTGTTTTACGGCACGACGAGCTCGGAAGTGACTCTATGCAACTGGTCAACCGATTTTTGGAGCAAGTGTATGAAACCGAGAATGACGAGGAGAGGAGAGCCAAGGCGCTTTATTTGGCACAGAAACTTGAATAATTTTTTTTTTTTTGCTTTTTGTAAAAGAAATATGACTACCACGATTCCCTTTATTCCAATAATATTTCCAAAGCGCGAGATCATGGGGTTGGACACCAATATCCGTTCAACACGATCCGCATGCGACTAAAGTG
>JADGJH010000455.1:0-11735 GCA_027596945.1 Physocladia obscura
AATGAGAATTTGTTATATTGCATTATTGATGCTCTGTGAGCATGAATGTGATATTGTTTTATTGTAATAATGGTCATAGTCAATTAGTTGACATTGGAGCAAAATAAAGTAGATTTTAAATAGCTAATTATAAATGTAAAAGTATATTTACAGTATTTATTGTGTGTTTCAACAGACAATGGGTCTTATCGAACAAAAATAAAGTATTCATCAAATATTAAACTTCTACTCAACTATTTCCCATAATACTGTCTAAAACTCTTGTCATTTAGTTCTGAGATACCTAGTATTGAATTGGTTGACTCAAGCTGCTACAGCTACCAGCAAATTGTTCTGCCATTTTCTTCAACTTACTGGAACCTTATGCCTGTTCCCAGCTATATAACACAATTTTACTAAAAAATGCAGCATGGGTGTAAAAAGATGGTTTTTGTTGCTGGTGGTACCAGAGCAAGGACTTGTTATCTTAAATAAAAAAGAGAAAACACTGTGCTTGTATTTATTTGACCATTCTTGTCTGTTTCTATTTGTTCTATTTATTTAATTTATCTCCAGAGTGTGGCAAATGCTATCTGGCGAGGATTCAAACATTTCCCAAGTTCATGTTGAACCTGTTCTCCCATTTATTTGCTGTTGTGAATCGCAATTCTTTAATACAGATGTTTCAGGTTAAGTTACTGACATAAAATGGTTCATTTGTTCAGACTGTGCTGTGTTTTGTCCTAAATACAAAAATTCCAGCAAATTTTTATTTGTAGTTGGTGTTGAAAATGGATTGATGCTCAATCTGGAACTTATATTTGGCCATAACATGTTTTCAAATGTGAATTTTGGTATATAAAAGAGGCATTCATTTTTTGATCTATTAAATTGTTTCTATTTCAGTTGCTATGAAGTGAATTCAACATTTTGTTGCTGGCCATTCAAAAATCACCAGAAGTAAGTGTTCATAATTTTTATTTGCTTGTTCTCTTTATCTTCCACTATTTTCAAGGAGATGATCTTCAAAATTGTTAATAATAGTCATCATTGCTAATTTCCGGGGCCCTATTGTAGCAATCTACATTATAATTGTATGTGGTAAGGATTTTCAGGTAAAATTTTTTTTCCTTTATTACTGATTTTCATCACTCAAAATCCTTCAATCACCAAAATAAAACCATTAACTTTTTCCCCTTTTCCTTAACTCATAAAGCTTTCCTATTTGTATGTGCATATAACTTCTGTTTAATGACAGAATTGAAAATTCTACTGTTGATTTAGATTTTGAATGTATTTTTGTTAAATAAAGAATTCTATTTATCTTTCATACAGCTTGAACTCATCCTGCTTTCAACGCCTATCCTCGCTTTCCATCATTCTCACCATTTTTGTTATCTTTGTCTTTGGCATTTCACTGTCATCTTCTTTGTGGTAATATCAAATGGAACATTTGTTTGATTCATGTTGAAGACACAATTCTATGTGTTGGTATCTGAAACTTAACATCATTCACAAAATCTGGCACCAGAGCACCATCAACGTCAGCTGAGGGGATGATGGAATTGATGTTTTATTTGAAATAGTATTCAACAACTAATATCAATAAACAACCAAGTTGCTAAAAATCCCTTGTTTGCTGATTTTTGACATTAGTTTTCACAAAATTACGATGGGAAAATTGAAACGGAAAGGAAAATGATTAGTAATTTTAAAAATAATTTCGACGAAATCGCTGATTTAACGAATTTAAAGAAAAATTTTTGAGGAGTTTTTACCCTATGGGTGTCATCCAAGAAACATACGCCTCGTTTGCTGCTAGTGTGACAGGTGCCGGCCAACCTTTTGAGTTGAAAAGGGCCGCAATTAGAGGTGTTGAATATGAGTGAGTGAGCTGAATTTTTATTTGCGTATCGGCTGAGAAAGGGATTTCCATTCTGCTTTACAGAGTCTTCGCAAATGCTCCGCCGTCTCTGCGTGTGAGTTTTGAAACAGTAGCTCAAATGAACGCCGAAAAGGTTGCGCTTGTCATACCGGAGAAGCCTGGCATGCGTGAGATCACATATTCTGAACTGAGGCACCGGGTTTCACAAGTCGGTCATTCTCTACGGAACACAAACGTGGGAGTTAAAAAAGGAGATCGAGTTGTCCTCTGCCTGAATAAATGCGTTGAGGTGTTTATTTTACAATGTTTTCCTGTGGCCTCCATTACTTTTGTTAATGAATTTAATTAGTTGCTATACTGTGTGTGGGCAACTGTTTGCACCGGATCAGTGTTAGCTGTGGTAAATCATCATCTACTTTCTTCTGAAATGGAGTATTGTATTTCGCTCTGCGACGCTTCTGTTGTTGTAGTAGACCAAGATCGAGCAATCTTGCTTAAGACTTATATCTTAAAGACCATGCCCTCTGTCTGTTGGCTGATTGTAGGAGCGGATGCAAATTGGGTTAAAAAATTTACGGGAGATGGTGCAGCAAGAATTTTTGCTTTTGATGATTTTATTGACTTGTCAAAAAGTCATGATTGTGAACAACTACCAGAGGTCGAAATTTTACCAGATGACGACGCGACAAGTTTAGTTGAAGTTTTATTGTTTTGTTCAATCTAATTCGTGTTCTTTGTTTGCAGTTTTGTTTTCAAGTGGCACAACAGGAAAACCGAAGGTTTGTTCAGATTGCAGTTAACTGCATTCTTTTTTTTAAATTCCGGTCACTATTTTGAATATTCAGGGTGTGCTTGCAACACACAGAAATTATATGCAGAATTTGATATCAACCGTTTACATGGAGAGTTTCAACGTAATTTTGCAATCAAAAATAACCGGAGAAAATGTTGCCCCAAGAGATCAATCAATTCAACCCATCTATTTGCACGTATTACCCATGTTTCACACAATGGGAATGGCTACGACCTTATTTACCGCGATTCGAGGTGCAAAAGTTGTTTTTTTTGGGAAATGGAACGCAACTGAAGTATTGAGGGCCATTGAAAAAGAAAAAATACAATCTTTTACAGGAGTGCCAACAATGCTTTCAGAGGTATCAGACACATTTATTGAAAAGTCTATTTTTAACACCTTTAAAAGCTCTTGGAGCATCCAGAGCTCGCAAAGTACGACATTAGCTCACTGAAATTGTTGGGATCTGGCGGTGCGCCATTGTCATCGGAGAAAACAAGGAAGTTTGGCAAGAAAATTAGTGCACAGTCAAACGGATATGGATTGACTGAAACTACTTCAATGTCCACTTCAAATGGTTCTTCACTTATTAGGATGAAGCCAACGAGTGTGGGCTTAAGCAGCCCGGTTGTCTCTGTCATGATTGCTCAGCGCTTGAATGGACATGAAGGACTTGATGCTTCAAAAATGAAAATAGTGTCAGTCAAGAAGCCAGGCACTGTTGGTGAAATCTGCATTCGCGGCCCAAATGTATTTAAAGAATACTGGAGAAATCCGGCCGCGACTCGTGCTGCTATTACTTCGACAGGATGGTTTCTAACTGGCGATATTGGATTTTTGGATGCTGAAGGCTGTTTGTACATCTTAGACCGTGCTAAAGATATCATTATTCGGGGTGGTGAAAACATCTATTGCCTTGATGTTGAAGAGGCAATATGTTTGCAGTCAAGCATTCAAGAGTGTGCTGTGATAGGAATTCCTGATAAAAAATACGGTGAAAGTGTTTGCGCTCTTGTTATTATGAAGGAAGGACACAATTTCAACGCGAAAGCGATTCTGAATAATTGTACAGCTCATTTGGCAAAGTTCAAGCGTCCAACATTGATTCTGGAATGGAAAGAAAAAGATTTTCCGAGAAATGCGGCAGGTAAAATTGTGAAAACGGAGTTAAAAAAGAAGTTTTCAAGGGGATTACCGTCAAAACTGTGAATGTCAAAAATATTTTTTCAGAATTTCACATGATAATTTTTTTCAAAATGGCGGACGAGGAAACAAAAACACCAGCTTCAACGAATGCGAGTGAAATAATAGCGCCAGCAACGAAGATTATAGCGGAATCACCCAACCAATATAAATATAGTCAGCACTATGAAAACACACGCCAAACTCAGCATTCGCAAAGTGTTGGATCGCAAAAGCAATCACAGCTACATTCACCATCAACACATTTTCCAGCGCAAAACCATTTACAATATCCTTCATCAATGCCAATGTCTATGGCGCTTTCTCATTCGTCAAACGAACGACAACAGCAACATCAACAGCCACAACAACAGAATCAGCAACTTCAAACACAACAACGGCAACTGCAACTGCAACAACTACAACTGCAGAACCAGCAAAAAGTTCAATTTTTACCTATTCCGATGAATATAAATTTAAATATGGCGATTCCCGTGCAAAACGGATTCCTCGTTCCCGCATCCCAAATTCCAATTCAGATGCTCTATCATACTCCACAGCAACAGCAGCAGCAGCAGCAACAATATCAACTGCAACAACATCAACAGCAGCAGCAAGCCCAACAGCAGCAGCCTCTCCAATCACATTTTCAATCGCCGCAGTTATCCACACACTTTCATGTAGCACAAAACCACCAGAATCATATGACCAACAATAATAATAATAATAACAATAACAATCAAACGCACCAACAAGCACAAAAGCTGCAGCAACAAAATTTCGATAAAAAAGTGGTACTGCAGTTTTTTTCTTTCTGAAGTGATATTAAATTATTTCTTATTTTCAGAAATACGGTTGCTATTGTGGCACATCGCGAGATTCAAGGTTGGTTGGAAGCACATTGTTTTTAGAATTTTGCTCATCCATGTTCAGCATTTTCAATCCGCCATTTCAGTGTCGAAAATGCTACAAATACTTTCATCAAGGTTTTTTACGACTTTTTCTTAAATTACTTAAATAATCAACAGACTTATTTTACCTATGTGCAAGACTGCATTGAATCGCTCAAATCTTGGAAAAATCCCCCGTTTTTAGGGGACGATTTTTTTGTTTTCACCTGCAAGCAATGCACTTCCCACAAAATGGAGCTGATCCTTCGCCAATCATTCACATTTGTTGATATTGTTTACATTGTATTATTTCAGTTTACATACGCGCAACTTATCCCGGCGTCCTGGAATTTGACCTGGTCACGCGAAACACCAACTTTGCCTCCGCTTCCTAAAATTGGTCCAAGTGATGGTCGAATGTATTTTATGAAGCGTCAAGTTGCTGCGTTTGTTGATGTGAACTGGGAGCGATTCTGGCTTAAAGATCGGAGCCGAACTTGGACGCACAGTCTAATGACAAGTATGCAAAATGGTGGGACTGGAGCAAGTTTGGCAAATAGCACCGAAGATGCACGATTTTTGTCTGGAAAAGATCAATTTCCGGCAGATTCAGGTTAAGCATCTTTTTTATTATTTTTTTTTAAAGATCACGTTCTCTTACTTATTTACAGGTGCAAATATGCTTATATCATTGTTTAACAAAAACGTTTATGCCTCCATGATCGAAAGTAAGCGTGCTCGATCAAGTGCTTATGATATTTCACCTGTCGGGACATTAGTTGATTTGCCGGGATCGATCCCGCGTTTGAGTTTAGGAAAAACTGTAGATGGAAATGCAGTTAGTGGCGTCGAAAAAAAAGAAACAGGCAAGAGATTGCTGGAAACTAGTGGAATTGCCGGAAATATTGACTCAGATTCTGAATCTGTAGCAAGTAATGTGAGTTTCCAGCATTGCTCTTTTAGACAATTTTTTACCTGTTTGTATTTTCGACTTACAGCGAAAGGCAACTGGAGGACATTCAACGCCAGAGTTACGAATTGACAGTGGAGAAAATAAAAAGAAAAGAATCGCAATTCCTAGGCCAAAACGGATTGAGCGAAGATTGGAACCTGAAGAAGTCGATGTTTCGAATTCTATTTGTAAGTTAATAAGTTGACTTCCTCAACTATTTTCTAATACTTCGACGTTAAACTGTTTCTTATCACAAGTATTGTACCCTGATCTGAATAACCCGGAGAATGGCCCTGTTGTCTTGAGCAGCGAGCTAACGCACACTGCTCCGCAAATGAAAATATCCGTCGATGGTCTAACTGTATTCACCGACAAGGTGATTGCTACTGCCTCTTTTTTGTATGTTCAGAATGTTTTTATTTTTCAAGGGATATCGAATGTCCAAGGCAACACATGGTGTATATGAAGGTTGTTGGTATTACGAAGTGACTTTTCATTCCAAGGAGAAAGGACATGCCAGGTTTGTGCTTAATATTTTAATTTGTGTCACCTATTCATAAATTTACAGAGTCGGGTGGTCTCAAATCAGTGGGGATCTTCAAGCTCCGTGTGGATATGACAAATTCAGCTACTCATTTCGCGATTTTCCAGGAACTTTATTTCACGAATCTGTCCAAATGCGTTCAAGTGAATTTTTTTCGGAAGGATATAGTTGAGTTTCTTCGTGACTGAAATGTTCGGAATGTTGAGTGATACTTTTTTATTCATTCATTATTTTATTTGTTATGGCTGTGTAGAGGATGGAGATGTTCTTGGGTTGATGATAACTTTACCTTCGCAATCGGATGTTGATAACCTTGTGCGTAGACTATGGAGTGTTGATGCTAGCTATGTTCAATTCCGAACAAAACCACTGCAAAAGCTAGACAGTAGTGAAATTAGATATTTTAAAAATGGAAAAGAGCTAGGAGTAGCATTTACAAATCTATACAATGGTTTGTTGCATGCTTTTTTGCTTTGTTTTTCTGTCCAATAAATTGAATTATATTCAGGCAAATATTATCCTGCAGTTTCGTCATATCAATATGGAACTCTGACATTAAATTTTGGACCAAATTTTGCCTATCCTCTGCCAACCGGCGCACGCGCATATAGTGACGTTCCGAAAGTCTTTGCGTGGAGTGAATATGCAATGTACTCGTACGAACCGTTTATTGTGTACGATAAAGAATTCACGACAGCAATAACAGCTGCTGCTGCGCCTTCTAGTGGCAGCGGAAGTCCGATGCTGTCGCCCCAATCGTCAAAAAGGGATATCATAGTTGGACTTTTTGGAAAGCGTAAGAAACCAAAGAAAAAGCTGGGAAATTCGCCGTTATTAGCGATTCAGCGGGGCAAAAATCTAAGTGCAATTGGAAACGGTGGCAGTGGTATTGGAGCTTTTGGTGTTGGAGATCCGATTGCTGTTAGTAGCGCATTACAAAATGTGACCTATGCATCGGATGGAGAAAGTGCGGGAAAAGATGTAATTGACGGAGATGAAGATGAATATGAAAGTTTCGGCGACTTAATATGAACTTATTGTTTGTGCGTTTTGAATAAATGTTTTATTTGTTTACGCATTTAACTTCGTCAATTGGATATCCCAGTTCAGTTGTGAGAAGTAAACAAACATGAGAAGGTTATGAGAGAAAGGGTATGTATTCAGTCTGGTATACATAGTATTTACGGTTTCCACAAAAATTGACTCAATCCAGTCAGACAACATTTTAAAGACGCTCTCATAAAGCAATATTCCAAAAGGGAAGCTATTTTTCTTTCATTTTCCTCAAATTCAAAAAACGCTTGTTATGAAGTTCAACTTCGGGTCACAGCAAACAGCAGATAACATTAATACTACACGAATGCAGTGCAGCCTGGTGTGAGGAATAATTTCTCTTTTTTTTTTTTTGACTTATTTCTGACCCACAACTTTCAAGAATAATGTCACCTCCCTAATGTAGTCCGTGAATTTTATATCTGCAGCACGATCACTTTTTGTATTCGGTGGCAGAAGCACTTCAAGGTGCCAGAAGTGGCCGAAGGAGCCGACAGAAGTGCCATCGAAAAATCGACAGACGCACGTCAAAGAAGTGACAGAGCCGCCCGCGAAGGAGTCGCCAGGTGGTAGTGAACTGATGATTCTTTCACAAGAGATTTTTGCAGAGTTTTATTTTTTAATTTTCTTCACCAGAACTTTTGTTTCAGGTACAAAGCAGCTTAGTTTCCCTCGTACGCTAGCACACCACCGTTATTTTCGAAAACAATACGAAGCGCAGATTATAATCGAACGAGATTACAATTCAATCAAACGCTGGCTGGGCTGACTAGCTTGATTGGCGTCAACAATTCCTCTGCCACACACATATTTCCAAATCAACTTCCTACCATATAACGTTGCTCACATATACATACGCAATCAGCATAAACCAGCATAGATGAGACTCGAGAAATGCTTTTTCTGCTCTTCAACAGTGTATCCTGGTCACGGGATGATGTTTGTCAGAAACGATGCCAAGGTAAAGATCTCAAAAAAGAAGGAAAAAAAAAAAAAAACGAAAACGGGATTATTCAACAAAAACAACACAAAAAAATCAGCAATTCCGCTTCTGCCGCTCGAAATGCCACAAGAATTTCAAACTAAAGCGCAACCCACGCAAAGTGAAATGGACAAAAGCGTTCCGAATGGCCGCTGGCAAAGAAATGACTGTCGACGCTTCCCTCGACATTGAAAAGCGCCGCAACATCCCCGTGCGATACGACCGCGAGGTCATGGCCACAACCATCAAGGCCATGAAGCGCATCCAGGAAATTAAGGCGAAGAGAGAACGTGTGTTTATGAAAAAGAGACTGCAGGGCAAGAAGGCGCAGGAGAAATCGGAGGCGCTGAAACTAGTGCGGAAGAATGTCGAACTTATCAAGACTCCTGCACTTAAACAGAAATTGTTGGAGAAGAAAATCATTTCAGTCCAGAAAATGGATGATGTCGAGATGGCTTGAAGGAAAAAGTTCCTTGTGGAAGGGATTAAATAAAATGATAAACAATATAATTATGAAAAATGCCAGAAAAGTAAAACGGAACACGCCACAAAAAAAAACTCCCTTGCCTCCACTACATGACGATACATTTATGCCCCCCATCCAACTCTTCATCAACGTCCGTATGCCGTCCAACAACTTTACTCTTTAAGGCATCGATCCCAGACGCAACGCCCTTCATGACACCAGCTCCGGTAGCGATAGCAGTTCCCCGTTCCCGCTTTGCCAGGGCCGCCACCTCTGCCGCCTCAAGCTTCTGAAACGCTTTCCAATCAATCTGAATCCCCATAGCCTCAATCTTAGCCAAAGCCTTCTGATCACCAGCGAGCGCTGCCTTCTTGTACCACATGAATGCACGCTTTTCATCCGGCTTACCCCGGCTGCTTGATGAAGACGGCGCGATTCCGTGTTCGGCGAAATATCCCATTGCGTACAGTGCGCGTGGTAAACCGCATTCGGCGGCGAGACTGACCCATCGGATTGCTTCGGAAACGGACCGGTCTAGGTGAAGCCCTGTTGCTTCGTCGTGCATGCCAGTCAAATAAATTCCTCCAAGTTCAAACATTCCCTGGTTGGTTCGTGGGTTTGTTGATTTTGTTAAAGTGAGTGAGTTTTTGTGGCAACAGCTGGTTTTTTTTTTTTTTTTTTTTTAAGTATACCTCTGGATTGCCACTTTCGGCAGCAAGAGAGTAAAAGTACACGCTCTTTCCAGCGTCTTTTTTAACGCCATATAATCCGTCTCCGTATATTTCTCCAAGCTTCACTTGGCATCCAGCATGACCGAGTGCCGCACCACGGTTGAGAAGCTCGACCATATATTCGTAGTCGGGGTAAACGAGAGCGGGAACGCCAACTTCGTGCATAATGGCAAACTCGTATATTGCATGGGGGTATGTTTTTGTAGCATACTTTGTTGCAAGACGGATCCATTTGACAGCGTTGCGGTTATTGATTGGCATGCCAAGGCTGCCGTTCCGAAGAGCAGTTCCGAGACGAAACATGGCGCCAGGATGATTTCTAAGGGAACACATCAATAAATAAATATATAAATAAACACAACGCTAACCTTAGAGCAGCCTTCTTGTAATTATGCACGGCTCTTTTAAAATCAACTGAAGTTCCAAGTCCCTTTTCCAAACACAAGGCAACATTAAACACACCGTCAACATCACCCCTTTTTGCGGAACTCTCATATAACACAAACGCATGTGCATAGTCAGGTTTCCACTCAGTGTCCATATCGTCATACCCAGGAACACCTTGCACATACAAATTGGCAAGCATAACTTGAGCCTGGCCGACAGCTGGAATTGTCATGCTCTGAAATCCAGCAACGCTTTCGAGGACATTTACGCAAAGCTCACGTAATGATTTTTGGTCGGCCGGATATGATGGGAGTTTTTGAATCAGCGGAAGAATGTCACGGACGGCAGATATCGCATTGGATGGATCTGTCCGAGGGTGTTGGATCGCAGGTACTAGGGTTGCGTAAATATGGCTTCGTGCTTGATTTTCCGGCGAGATCGTTGGTTCGTTTTCGGTGGCCGCGATAGTAGTGGCTCCAGCGGTAGTTGGGTTGATATTTGGCGCCTTTTTTAACGGATTATTATTGTTATTGCTGTTGCTATTACTTTGGTTTCGATCGACGACTTCTTCCTCATCATCTGAAAATTCTGAAATGAGATCTTGAGCAGATGTAATGTCGTTGGTATCGGTAATTGTTGCTGTTCGCGTCGTTTCGACAGTCGGTTTCGCGTGGCCAGCGCGTCTGAACAAAAAAGCAGTGTCGATTTCTGCCTCTGTTGCGCAGAAAAGAAGTTCATTGCGCATTCTATTCGCTTCTTCGCTATCTTCGCTACTATTGGTACTACTGCTTGTATCGCTGGTATCGGTTTGCAAAGTATCAGTATTATTGTTGATTTGTTCGGCATCAGGCTTATGCTGGTTGATCGGATCAGTGGATGAAATTCGGGCCAAATTTAGCAAGCGTTCGCGTACGCGGTCCATTGCAGAATCAGAGTCGTCATCGTCAACGTCGGATGTATGGGCAGCACCTGCAGCCGCAAAGTGGAGATTGGAAAGAGAGTCGTTTGAAGAGTTGCTGCTGCTGTCACTGTCGCTTGTTGGCTGGGATTCGCGCAGATGGACAGCGTGTTGAAGTGAAACTGCGTTTGGAATGATTGTCTTCGATGGTGTTATTGTATTTGGGAGTGTTGGGGCTGGCTTCAGATAGACGATGGAGGTAGGATCGTGGCCGACGGGCGCAACCCAGGAGGTATGGCTGTTGCTGTAATCACCCTTACGTTTGGCGCGTGCTTCGGCTTTGCGTTCGCGGCGGCGCTCTTCGGACGACTTGCGGACGGCTCGTTGTTGGCGACGGCGGTGTCCAGGCTGCACGTCCCCTGCGGCATCTACTTTGGCGTCGCCTTCGTCACTACCGTCGTTGTCGCCGTCATCTTCGCCATCCGGAAACGCGAGTGCTGTCGGCAGGGGCGTGTCGCGTACCCACGCTGCAACTTTGCTGAAACTGCTTGGCACCGTGTCCACCTCGGCCACCCTAGCCACTGCCCCACTACCCTCAACAGCCATTAAGTTTCCCCCAATTGGCATTGCCACTACCATCGGTGCCATCGGCGCCATCATCGGGTTCGGATTCGACGGAACATACCCACCAGCAGTGGCACCGTAACCAGGAACGTAATTACTACCACCTGTCCCGTATCCATATCCATATCCATACCCGTACCCATATCTTTGTGCATATCCGTGTCCGTTCATGTTCATGTTCATGTTCGCGTTTGTGTTCCCATTGTTTGTGTTCGCACCGTCTTTGAATGAAGAGGACGCTGTCGATTCTGATGACGATTCAGAGGACGATTCGGAACTATCGTATTGTTGCTTCTTCTTTTGCTTTCGCTTTTGATTCTGCCGTCGATTTTGTCGTTGTACTTGTTGTGGTTGGAATGGTTGCATTTT
>JADGJH010000456.1:0-17715 GCA_027596945.1 Physocladia obscura
AAAAAAAACACAGAGCAAAAGTGTTTGTTTTTTTTTCTTTATTGGTTTTTGTTCTTTTAGAAAGTGCTTGGACGCGCCACAATAAATGTCTTGGCGTGCTTTTTGTCGAGAACCTTGCGGGCATGGGCGAGTGGGAACTTGAGCTTGGGGTCAATAAGCTGCGTGATGTACGCGCGGCGAACATCTGCAGACTTCACAGTCGCAACCTTGATGATATGAACGTTGGCAAAACGCGCGCGGTGACGTGCAGCCATATCCTGGTCTAAAAGCATGTTAAAAAATAAAAATTGCAAAACGCGAACAAAAAAACAACAACATACAGCATGCAACAACAGCGTCGCAACGAGTCAATTCCCTGTACTCCTTGTACATGTTGTGTGTTCCCGAGCGAGAGTCGTAACGGAGCCAAATTCCAAAGTTCTTGACGGTTGTCGGCTTCTTTTCAAAGATTTCATTCACGGCTACAATCTCGCCGGATGCCTTCTTAACTTTGGATACTTTCTTGATAAAGTACCAGTATCTGGATTTGGCAACAACCTATTTTTTGTTTTTTTGCAGGTTGTTATTTTATTTTATTTTGCAACGGGGGGTTACGGGTGTTCGAACCTCATTTGGTGCAAAGAGACGCATGCGGTAGAGCTTTGGGACTTGCTCCTTTTCAGTCGGCTGCTTACGGCCAACGACTTGGTACTCGTGAAGGCGGGCCATATCCTAGTTTGTATTTTTTCGGTTAGTTTCTCCATTCGAGGATAATCGAGATTTTTGCGCAGCAGGGGTTTGGATTGGAGATGGATATTGTTTGTTCTGCTTATTCGATGTGTTCCCACTTTTTAAATTTATTTTTTTTTGGAGAGATGAGTAGATCGACTGTTGTTTGTTGATTTACAACGATGATAACCACATATTTCCAAATCGACGACATCGTTGATTCTGATTTCGGTGATTCGATGGTCTGAGATGTTCAATTATGGCAAACGAAGGGCAACAAAAAAACGATCGTGAGCGTGACCGAAAATAGTTTCGAGTGAACAATTGATGGCATTTACGAGTATTTATTAGACGGCAGGTATTCGTGCAGCTGATGGATGGCGGACGGTTGTGGGGATGGGTTGTCGTTTCGCCAGCTGACACTCACGATTTTTTTTTATGTTTGACTGGGAACAAAAAAAATGTCAGAACGTGGGATAAATGCGATAACTCTCATAAAGACTGAGGAACGAAACCTAGACGAAGACAAACTTGCACAGCTTCTTGTTTTTCTTTGTTCAATTATTCTTATTTTTTCGTATATGTTCATTTGTCATTTTGATATCTGTTTTTATTTATGGTGGACTTATGGCGAGACGGCAAACGCAATAGTGAATCCTGAGTGATACCACTGTCACACCACAATCACAGCAAGATTTATGAGATGACAGTTTGAAATCGGACATTATTTTCAGAAAATGACAACCCTCGTGGCCAACACGCACGAAGACTCCAACTACCAGCAAATTGGGCAGGCGCTGACGTGGCGCGTGGCGATGCCGGCGGCGCAGGTGCACGCGATCGTACCCCACCGCTAAAGACTCGGTTGTCTGGTTCGTCGCCTTCCAACCCCTTCTCCTTCTCTCTGATCTCCCCTTCAACTATAAATTTAAACCCTTGTCTGGTTAACACTTGAATATTGTTGACGTGTGTCCAAGTTCAAGATGAACACCTTTGAGCAATGCTGTCAAAATCAAAAAGAAAAATTTTTTAATTTTTTTCGATTGAACATAAAACCAAAAACTTTGATCAAAAACAAAACAAAAAACGTGGCCAACAAACATGGCTGCGACGAACGACATACCAAATGAAGTATAAAATTTCCCTCTGTCTCCCCTTCGTTCCCAGAATTGTCTAACTGCCTTTATCAGCCGATAGTGCTGATATAAAGCTGGAATGACAAATTGAACGTGCATCCAATTCTCGACTCTTTTCGATCGAAAGGATTTAACGTTTCAAATGAACCGAGAAACGAAGAGGATTTAAATTCGTCAATGGTATGTTTTAGTTTTTGTAATTTCGAACTTTAAGGTGGCTGAAGTAAAAACCAGCATGAAAATATCGTGAAAGCTACAACTTCGTTGCATCTGAGCTCTGTAATAAAGCGCTTAAATATGCTATCGAGCACAAGAAAGCAATCATGGTTGTTCGCCTTTCAAAAAGTCAGAAAGTTCTTGAGAGCGAAGCGGCTTTTCACCTTAAGGGGAAATTTTGTTGAGTGATTTGTCATTTTTTCTACCTTTGGCGATGTAGTAAAAATTTCCAATATGAAAAGATATTGATCTTTCTCGTAACGTCAGGCTTGACAGCGAGAAGAAGAATGCTGAAATTAATACACTCATCTCGAAGCTTTCTGATCATTTGAGAGACACAAAAAAGGTATGTGTAATATCGGGATACCGGCAATGCATGACAAATCAAAAACAGTTGGTGATGATCAGCTATTCGTCGGATGATAAGTCCATTGTTGATGAGATTGCAAAAATTCTTGAGCAAGCAGGCTTTAAACTTTGGGTGTACACGAAAAATATAGAATAGGACATAAATACGTTGATGGTTTGATTTTTATTTTTTGTCATCATATTAAATTTTTAATTTTTAATTTTTTAAACAGAAAAAAGCAGTTGATAACGCCACAGTCGTTCTTTGTTTTTTGTCGGAGGCATACACTGAATCGAAATACTGCAACAGAGATTTTATATGCCAGTGATTGTGGAAAACCAATCATTTCCGTTTGTCTTTCAACTAGCAAAACAGTGACTGAAAGCACTACCACTTTTATCAATGCTGGAAAATATAGTTGAGCTTTCTTTATTTATACACAGTCAATATTGCTAAAAAAATTCTTTAAAACAAAAACAAAATAACAAAAAAAAAACAACATAGTCATTGATCTTCCGGAGGAAAATTGGGTTAACGAAGAAATACGCAAAGAAAAGATCCAGGAGCTGATCAAACTACTCGCTGCCCGCATTTCAATTCCGACTCCAGAAATTAGCAACGCATTCGAAAAAATGTCAATTGTGTCTGCCAACACAACATCACTCCCTACTGTCATCCAGTCGACACCATCATTTGCTGTCCCCGCCACTGAAGTTTTCCAGCAGGTTACTTTCAAGAACAACTCACGCAAATCTTGGAAAGTCAGTTTTGGCAAGGAAACCTTCAATGGATTTTCGAAATCATTTAGCTGTCCATCAGGCTTTCCGTGCAACCTGACTGTGACACTCACTGATAATAATATCGAGCCACGAACGAAAAGTACTGGAGTTATGTATAATATATTCTCAACACTTGGTGAGCAGGGAGAATATTGTGTGATCAAGTATGTCTCTTCACGCGAGTGTGACCGCAGCCCGAACGCCGCTGGGAAAGGAAGCTTTTTTTTTGATGTCGTTGGAAAGGAGCTATGGACGCGATATATTGGGAATAATGAAACTATTTGTGTCAGACTTGATGGGTTGGAATTTTTTGTGGTTTGTGATGTGATAACTTTGACGATTTCGCAGGAATGAAAACTGGAGAAATTATTGTTTTTGATGGAATGACTTGAATTTGAATAGCGACAGAGCAATGAGTAAAGTCATTTTTTGCTTTTTGTTTACTGGTTGAACATGTGGAGATTCAATCCAGTGTGCTAAATAACAAACAAGTCAGCAATATCATCCTTGCCATTAGTACACTGTTATGTTTATCAGAACCAATGGCACATCTAATCGATGCACAAAATATGGACTTCGCAAACACCAACTGCATGTAGAGAGGAGAAAGTCCTAAAGTAAAAACTCCAGATTCAAAGAATGGATAAACTAAAAAACATAAAATTGCTGTTTATTCTTTGTATAAATATACAACAACAGCGACAACAAGAAGATGAAGATAATTTAATACAAATAAGCACTATAAATTTATATCACAATGGAAAGTTAACACAAATGCAAAGTATTGGTTGTCTAATTTTCTTGTTGATTAGATCAGACCCCAAATCATCAGTACTTGCCAAACAAGAATCCATTGGTGAGATGGGGTACATAAGAAAAATCCAAAATATTATTATAATAGTATAATAAATTGTTTAAATTTGAAAAACATGGTGTTTAAATTTTAAGTCTTTTATTATAAATTGGAGACATTTACAAGAAAGTTGAAATTTAACGAATTTATAACTAAGTGTAATTTAATTGAAGAAAGTATTTCTGTTGTCTTACGATTGAGGAAATCGTTGACAATTGTTTAATGAGAATTATATCGATATTCACCAGGCACGGTTATACTCTGACACATCTTGACAATGCTTTGTAACAAACAAAATGTAGAGCGCTAATTGCCCTGGAAGGTGCTAACTTTGCGATTGGCCAATGCGGTCACTACGACCATATGGCAATTTGTTTGAATTCCACCAAGGACATCGTTGATGTATGTGTATTCAGCGACAGTCCTGTCCTTATTAATTTAACTCAAATAACACCAGTAATCAAATGACCACTAAATAACACAAAGATTCATTCATCCAGAAAAGATAATTTTTTATTGATTTTTGATGCAATGACATGATCAAGAGTATTCACAGTGATAAATGAATGAATGCTTATGCACCATTCCAAATAGGTATCAAATAAGCATCTATATTGCATGCCTCGCCGCCACAAATAGACGCTACAGAAGCAGGATCCCAAAAGTCAATGTCATTGTTTGTGCAACCGTTTGTGTCGTCACAAACATCATATATAGTCTTTGTGAATGTTACACCGTTCGCCGAAATTTGGAGTTGACTCAAGCACATGGGAGCAGCAACAGATTGAAAATTAGCAATTTGGGACGCAGTCATATAAGAACTGAAGAGTTTGAGGCCAAGGGTCTGCGAAATGGCAATTATATCAGTAGGATCGCTTGGCATATATTGGGCATATCCGCTACTTCCGCACATGAATGTGCTTGCGCTTGTATATCCACCATTTCCAAACTCTGTGAATTTGATGCTGTATGTTCCAGAACCTGAACCGCCACTAGAAGCTGGTTCCGTGGTGGCAACGGTGGTTGTAGTGGTGGTAGTAGTAGTTGTGGTGGTGGTAGTTGTAGTAGTAGTAGTAGTTGTGGTTGTCGTCGTCGTTGTGGTAGTGGTTGTGGTAGTGGTAGTAGTGGTAGTAGTGGTGGTGGGGCTGGTAGTGGGACTAGTGGTGGTGAGAATTGGAATGGCGGTGGTGAAAATCGGGATGGCAGTAGTTGCAAGGGTTGTTGACGGAGCGGCAACGGTTGCGACAAAGGCAATGGTGGTACCGTTGAGGACGGTGGTAAACAGAGAGGTGCCGGCAACGTGGGCATAAGGAGCGTCGGCAATCGGCGAAGGAGAAGCCGAGGTGTTGTTGACAATGTTGTCGTTGGCCGAGTCGGATGCCGCCGCGCTGACAAGGTGGGCATTGCGCGACCCGACGACTGCGCCGGTGACAACGGCGACGGCAACCAACACGACAAAGAGAACAATCAGCTGCCTGCGCCGCCACCACGATACGCCCGTGCTGCCTTTAGTAGCTTGGCCCAGCTCGACGTCCTCCTCATCTCTCTCGCGTCCCCTCGCGCTTCCAGTCTCGGCGGCCACCAGCCACCCACTGCCAGTCTGCCGCGACGCTCGTCGGTCGCAGTGGCTGCCGCTGGCTCTGCCCTGTTTACAAATAATCAGTGCCAAGCCTTATTGCTGTCACAACCAAGCTTGCTCACCCTTTCACTGCCCACTAACTTGGACGACCGCTTTGACTGTACTGGCCTCTTTTTCTCATTCTTCTCCTTTCTTGGCTTCTTTTCACCGCCGTCGTTATCCGTGTCCGAATCCGAGTCCGAGTCGGAATCCGAGTCGTTTATTTCATTTTGTAACTCGCCCCACGATGCCGCTGCTGTCGAGCTACCGCCCATCCCAAAAAATCCACTGAGTCGAGACAGTGCCGTTGAGTTACGTTTGCTGGCGTCGCCGCCACCGCTATTCGAAACCGGTGCCAGAAATGAGTGTCGTTTTGCTGCGTCTGCCGTCATTTCCAGTTTTGGTGGCTGATTTTTTTTTTTGCTTTTTCTTCTTTTTTTTTCGGCCCGAAATAAGATTTTTTTTTTTGGTGGCTGAGAGATTTGAAAACCCTGATTTTAATGGTGGTTGGTTGATAAGGTTTTCAAAACTCTCGGCGACAGATCACATCCTTTTTTCCCCTTCGCTTGAGAAATGATTTCAGCGCTTGGAATGACCAATTTTTTCTACATACCAAGCAAATACTTGTCATTTTCAATGCTTAGTCAAAATATTAAAATAATTTCATTTTGATACTGAATGAGTCACATAAAAAAGAAAAAAAACGTCAAAAAAGCAAAAGAAAATAAACCTTGTCCTTCAAATATCGGAGGCTGAGAACAATTCTAGCAACAGGCCGTAATTTCATTGTGAGTCGTTCAGCGGCATCTGCTGTTATCTTAAGTATGACAATTTATTTTATTATTGTTACCCATTAGCGTTTCAAAAAGTCATCCATCCAATGACACGACCAAGAAATGCAAGTCTTCTAGTTTCATCATTTCAAAAAGTCCACAAAGTTTCAAATCTCAGGTGTTCAACCCTTTTCATAATCGAAAATTTATTTTTATCTGGACTTACTTCTTGGACGTTATTTTTAACGCCATCACCGAAAACCTTACCACTTTTAGAAGTCTTGAATGTTACGCCGAACAAAAGGCAAGGCTTTGCATCTAAAAAAAAATTTTTTTTTTAAGATCAATCAAAAAAACGGTTTATTATACTGTGAACATAAAAAAAAAAGCCGCAAGGCAGGCATGAGAAACAAAAAACGTAAAGCAAACAAAAAAACACGAAATTGCAGAGCAGAATTGAGGCGAAGAGAAGTGCGTGTACGGCCATGAAAACAAACAACAAAAAAAACATACAACCGAGAGATATATAAAACAAATCAATTTTCAGCATCCAATGCAGCAACTGCAAAGTTTCCAGACTTGCCGCCGGCAGCAGACCCAAACAACTTGTGATGATGAAAAAAAGCAGACACGTGCCACGGTTGGTCCTGACATGGCGGACTTGCCACAACCGTATCGACTGCTGACGCCGTCGCTACCGCCACCGCCGAACCCATACGTTGTCGTTGGTGGCGCGACTGCGCAAACCCCATCGCGAGGACTGTTTGCGATGGTATTGATGTGATTGTGGGGTCACCACATGATCCGCGACCGTGGCGCGCCATTGGGACTGGGACACATGCAAATGCTAGTGATTCTGATAATGCTGATGATGGCATTGGTGCTGATGTAGGTGCTTGTCTTGTTGGGGTGTCCATGGATGCAATTGGTGAAGGCACTTGGTTCATTTCCATCAAAAAAAATAAAAATAAAAACAAATTTTCAATTGAATTTTGTGATTTCTTGTCAGCCACCAAACAATGAATTGATTGAATCGGCAAAATCGAAACATATTTCAATCGAGACAATGTAATGAAAATTTTTTTTTTCTTTGGAATTCAATCGCGTTTCTGTTTTGTCTCTCGCAGAACCACAGTCCAATAGCAAAGGCCCAAATTTAATATCAGCGTAAGCAACAAAGTCAGTAACGCATACCAGCAGCCTCCATTTACATTCGATGGTATCAAAGTTGTCTATTTCCGTGAAAAAAAAACAAAGAACATTCGTTATCCCACCGTCAAAGCATGGGGAGAAAAAAAGAAAAAAAACTTACGCTGTATGAAGCGCCGAAATGCGAAAGCAAAACATACGGAACTTGCCAATACGACTTGGTCCACATTGCATCGAACATGAGAATACCCCACGTCGTGTGTAGGAAAATAAAAAGACACGTTGTGAGGGCTATAAATTTACACAAATATTATCAATACTCTCAAAAAAAAAACAAAAAAAAAACTGGATTTTTTAATTATAACAAACGGATCACACATATACACTATCACGCGTTATTTCTCTATCTCTCTCTCTCTCTCTCTCTCTCTCTCTCTCTCTCTCTCGTGTACCTGAAATGAAAAAAGTATCTTGTGACGGACAAGAATTGCAATGAATAATTCCTGGATCTGATGAGTTTGCCAGCTGTGTTACGAACATGACAAGACCAGACATGAATCCAAACCCGAGACCACTCGCTGAGAAGTTTAAAGAAAGATACGAAAAAAAAAATTGATGGTGAGAAACGAATTCAAAAAAAATTAATTGTATATCACCATAACTAAATTTTAATCGATTCAGAGATTGTGGGATTCCACTGATTTTCGCCAAGCCAATTTCAGGAATTCTGCAAAGTATAATTTGAGCCATACACACAAAAACACAGACAAAAAAAGAGTTCATCGAATAATTCCAAACCGTATCAAGAACCAAAACAAAATCCGAAACGTTTCTTGAAACAGAATCGCAACAGTCAGATTAAAAAACACATTGCTTTTTGTCGCTGTCGATGTCGAATACCAAATGCCTGATGAAATCAGGATCGACAGAAGCCAGAAAAACGCACTATTTCATTAATCCGAGTATTCCATGCATATAATTTTTTTTTGTTTCGTTTTGTGCGAAAATATTGTTCGAATAATCGGATATGCTTTGTTATGATTTCTTTTTTTCAAAGATGTGTGGATTCTGATTTCGAACCTGCAAATCATTAGAATCGCTAGTTGACCCGAGTGATATGCTGTAACGGCAAACGCTCCAGCCGCCGGTCCGTAAGCAGTGAACAGACATCCAAAAAACGATGCGGCAGTCATTTCGAAATTAAAAAATGAACGCTAAGATCTCCAAAACAATTTTATTCAATAATGATGGAGTTATTTAATTTTTTATTGTGTTCGCATTTAAAATCACATCCCTTCATTCGCTTCCCCAATCAAATCAAAATCTCCTTCCAGATTCTCTTTCCACATCGTCACTTTATTATCTCCACAACTAACAGCCAAAATATTTCCCGCGTGGCTCCATGAAACGCGCCAGACAACGTCGCCAAATAAATCGGCTTTCAGCGGCTTACTTTTCCACTGCGCAGGGCCCGACGGCGATGCACTTGCTTCTTTGGTCCAAATTAGCACCTTTCGGTCTTGTGAGCATGATGCAATGTATGATGTTGTAAGGCCAACGCTTGGAGCCCAAGAGACATCGCGAACCCAGTCAGTATGGCCTAAAAGAGACGCCTCTTCTTTCCAAGCTCCATTCTCGTCCCTTTGGAAAGCAACACATGCAGACATATACATCAGCGTAAAAAACTAAACTAAAAAAAACGAACTCAACTGCCTCCAAATCTTAACTGAATTATCACAACCTCCGCTAACAAGCCTCTTCGGATTTTGCGCGTTATTTTGTTGCGCCGAACTCAATAAACTCGAAGTAACAGCAGACGGACTCCACGATATCGAGTTCACACCTAAGGCATGTCCAACAAACGTCTGGCTTTCCCACGTCGTATCTTCTTTGCACGTGATGACGCTGATGGTTCCATCCGACGATGCGCACGCAAGAATCAGGCCGTATTCGTGTGGTGCCCAGCTCACCGAATTTACTATTTTATTTTATTTTGTTGGTTTTAACTTCGCGACTTTAAGAAACTTTAAGAAACCAATTGTATTGTTACCCGACGATGAATGAACATGATGATCGGTAACTTTCGACCAAACGCCGTTATATTCGCGCCAAATCAGTACTTTGGCGTCATAGCTGCACGACGCAAGAACAGCGCCAAACTTTGGATGTGCCCACGCAACCTGCCATACAGGTCCATTGTGGCTTTTGTTTCACATAGGGAAAAAACACAAAGTCAATATGACATATAAAAACAAAAAAATTCAAACCCTTTGAGAGTGTCAACAAGACGATGCGAATCATTGTCGACTTCGAATATTTTGACGGTTGAGTCCGACGAGCTCGTAGCCAGCTTGCGGCCGTAGTAGTCGAGTTGCGCATCGTGCTGCGATTGTGTGTTGATTATAAGTATTTGGCAACGGAATAAAACTGGAATTATCTCACAATAATGTCTTCGTGATGTGTGTCAAAAGAGTTCACGGCCGGCGTATCTGTCGATGCTGCGGCCGAGACTGCTGTTGCCTGCAAGAATAATGCGCGGATTATTGATTGTTAGCCATCCATCGTTGACTATATCTGCGTTCACTTACCATGTTTTTGACACAATTCACTTTCAAAACCTGAAAAACACAAAAACTGTAACAATTATATTAAATACATTCATGATAAATTCACCAGCTGTTTACACCTTTTTCTCAGAGAAGAGTCAAAAAGGCAATTTAAAACTGGAAAGAACAATACGAATAAAAAAATATATAAAATATATATAAAAAGACATTTTCTACGCGGTTTTTTTATTTATCATAAACAATTAATTAATTATTACCATGATGGCTGTTTTTAAAGTCCATGTCTGAAATTAGTCCAGTCAAACTGAAAGAGTAAAACTGATTTCATTTTTATTTTTGGGTGACGTTAAACTATTATTTTTTATTTCATTTATTATCTCTTTATTAGTCAGTCACAGACCCTTTTTCATTCCAATCCCTGCTTGCTTGAAAGAATCCTTAATAAGCTTCAGTGAAAAAGCAGCTGGCTTCTATAACAATCAAAAGAAACAAAATTTCTCTGTTTATGGTAAAATCAACAGATCATGTTTTTCATATTTGTGTAGATTAAAAAATCTAACAGCTATAGAAAGTGAATTGAGTTTGTTGGCAGAAAGAAGCAATCAATACCAGCCTCAAAACATTCTGTAAGAACATTAACTGTTTTGTAACCTCCAAGATTGTCACACAACAAAACTGGGTGACTTTATTCAATAATTTGTAAATATTTGTTTATTTGTATTTTATTACTTAACCCCCCCATACAACTACCCTTCGCTTTTTCTCTGCCGCTGATTATCAGAATCGGTGTTGCGGCCTTCGTTGCGCAGATTTCTACAAGCAGAGAATCATCCAGAGATCTACGAAAGATGAGTTCTTGCAGCCACTCTAACGTGACTTGTCGCACGACTTCAGTCATTATTATTTGATTGTTTTTTTGGTTGTCTGATGTAATCAACCCTAAGTGCACAATTTTTTACATAAAAAAGAGCAAACACTATTATAATGCTTGAAACTCCAGATAAATACTTTTGAATTAGTTGTTTCTTTTATAACAACTATATTTTCATTTGATAGTTAAATAAGAAGGATGTCATTGCAACTGTTTGTACTTCTGCAAGTTACTGCATGTTCATCAAAGAGATTTCTTTATTTGATCTTACATCCAATACAGAGTTTAAAATTTTGCAATTATTGCAGGACAGCCATTTGTTGCTTGAGGTCCATCACCTGGTGTGTCAGGCTTGACCAAAAACTCTGTGACACCATTTTTGATCCTTATCAGCCAAATAAGCCCTTTTCCTTTCTGGAATTTCTTTTTCCTTCTTTTCTGTTTCATCTTCAAGCACTTTTTCTCTCTCCTTTTCCATTTTTTTTTTGTTGTGGTTTAATTAATTCTTCACTAGAATAAACTTTTGACTCATCAAACATGAGTTTTGTCTTGATCTTAACTTTTTTTATACTTGATCTATTATCCTTATTCAGAATAAACTACTTGATTGCCTCTACAGAATATCTGTATTATCTTGAGTGGCAAGATTTTCTGCAACATTACCACATGCTTGATCCAAAAAAATTTGTATCCAAAGGAAACAACTCAAGAAATAATAATAACAGACTTCAAAATATCTGCATGAATCTGTCAAGCAATTTTTAATAGCTCTGGACTAAGTTTGCCTCTTATTTTGAGTACCCATTTTGCTTGTGGAAAAAGGAAAAATTGATGCCACCTGTTTGCCCCTTACCTAAACTTGATTGAAGACACCACATGAGTATTTGCCTCTTAGCTAAGATATCAGGTGGTATTGAATCCTGTGCCTGCAGATTCTGTTCAAATTGTTTACATGGAGCTTGTGATAATTTTAGTAAAAAACTTATTGTTTATTATTCATAAAATAGAACACTAAATAAAAACCCTATTCTTGTGCCTCATGTAAACTATTCTATATTAATTTAATTTTTGATTCAAATTTATGAGACAAAGTTGGAAGTTAAAATTCCTCCATTCTGTTGCACAATGTCTTGATCATGTCCCTGTCAAATAAACAATTTTCTTCCAATTACACAAATAAAATATAAATTATTTTGTTTAACATTTAATATAGTGCATTCAGTTTGTATAACTAAATATAATTTCATTATATTTAACAGGTGGTGCCACCAAAACACTGGAAAATGTATAAAATTACAAATGGATACCAAAAGTGACAAATAGGGCATTTGCCACTTAACTAAGATATCAGGTGATCAATTAAGCCAAGGTGTCACCAAGGCACTAGAAAATGTATAAAAACTGGTTTCTTTTCTGAAATAGACACAACAAATCAATAAAATTATATCATCTCTTAAACCCCTTGTTACACCTGGCAAATCAACACATTTGATCTTGACATTGTTGAAGGAAGAGATTTGTTGTTTTTCTGGTGCTACCAATATGAGAGGTTCCAAGTTGGCAAAGTTAACTTGGAATAGCAAACAAAATTAGTTTTTCTTGATGCTGTGTCTTTTGATGTAAGTTAGATTGCTTATCTAATTTTCTCTAAGAATTTTCTGTAATTTTCTCCAACCTTCTATTACTTTCAAGAACGGAAAACAATTCAAACAATTCCAACCAGTTTTAAATCAGTTTTTTTTGAACCATTTTTAATTCTTTTTCTTTCTTTTTTTTTTTCTATTCCAAAAACTGCTTAAACCCAAACTCTTTCTTTCATTTTATTATTGGTGTTACCAAATAAAAACAAAGGCTACTATACTAAGTATTAAACTTCTACTCTGGCTACATTCCTTGCTTCTATCTTGAACACTTGTTTTTTCTAATGAAATTTTTACTTCTGCTGCTTGAAAATTCTAGTAAATATTCAAGTTGTATTTTTTAATTTTACAGTCAAAATAATTATTCAGATGCAGAATCATCATCAGATCCATAACCTGCTAATCCTGCGATTCCTGTTGGTTTTTTTTTCCGTTGTTCAACATGGAATCAACTTGAGCCTTTGTTTGCAGCAATGCAGTTTTTGCTTTCTTGTTGGAACCTGCAGCCACAACTAATAACTGAACAGCGCCTCTTTTCGCTTTGGAAACAGGTGTAGCCCAATCAGATACCGAAACACCCTTGTTTGCTGCCGTCTTTCCAGACAAAGTATCATCGGGTTCTCTGCATTAGGAATAGAAAACGGCACAGATGACATTGACAAATCCTCCGCCTCTAAAAGCCTTTGCACAAAAACGCCGTCATCAGCAGATTTAAAAACAGTTCTGGCAAGCTCGGCATCCTCCTCCTCTTGTCGCCTTAAAATAAACCCCACTTTCTCTCTCTGCCCTTCTGCAGCCGTTCAAGAAAGTCCGCCGCATTCATGCGTTCGCTGGCAACATTACGCGTGCGTATTTCGCCAAGAGCGTCCAGAATATCCATTTCGACTTTTGAAGCAACAGTGCGGTTTTCAAGCGCTTTCATAGGATTGTTTTCTTCGGCCTTTTCCTTTTCGAGACGTTGGAGTTCTTTGCCGTCAGTTTCTTCGCGCCATGGCTTAAAGTTTCGTTGCGCGCCGTGTTCGCACACATAGTCTGTGTTTTTAGGGTCTGTTTTGAAGGTGATTTCTGCAGAGCATTTTGGGCATCTGTTAACAATTGTCAGAAAATACAGTTCCCAAAAATTGAGAACGACTGAGTCGATAATTCACCTTATATAGAATCGAAATATAAGTATTCCAAGATAATATTCGCCTTCAACCTGTCAAAACGATTAGCCAATGACAAAAACACTAAATGAAATCAAACACCTTTTCCTTGCGAGCGTTAAACTTTTTTCCCTTATAAATGTAGTCCCCACAGGTATCGCATCGCATCGAAAATGGAGCCATCAGCCGTACTTTGTATTGGGCATCATTCGCCATCTTACGCCGAGGGATCTGAAATTATATCTGTCAGATACAAATAATAAATAAACTCCCGCTCGCTGTTAAAATGAGCAAGCTTACAATTGCAGGAGCAAAGTCCGGCGGAAAGTACTTGTTCAAGACCTTGCGTTCTGACATCTTCTGTCCTTACATGAAAAATGATCTTTTTATTGCAACGACAAAAGTTTTCGATTGTTTTATCACAAATCTGTTATGTCAACACCAAGCAACAAGATTTCATATCGAAAGGCGGCAAACTATTGGTCGAATATCGAACCCTCTATAGAAGGAATGCTTGGCGGCTTTGGAACCCTGACAGAACTCGACTGTACATCTTCCACCAGATTCCTCACAGAGTTTGCAACCACACCGCAAGGCTCAAAGCTTAGCTTTGACTATGCATGCGGTAATCTTGAGATTATTTTTATTTCGTGGGTTGGCTTACAACCTGACTGCTTGACTGAAAAGCAACAACAACAAAAAAACAAAATAAAAAACAACATAGATTGTGGTGCAGGAATCGGACGAGTTTCAAAAAATTTTCTTTTGAAAATATTTAAGCAAGTTGATTTGGTAGAACAATGTGCCAAGTTTTTGGAGGAGGGCGAACGTGAGTATTTGAAGGAGGAGGTTGCCGATGGGCGCGTTGGATCGTTTTTCCCTATTGGCCTTCAAGAGTTTCAACCTGTACCTGAAAGATACGATATGATTTGGTCGCAGTGGGTACTTGGTCATTTGACTGATGGTGAGTTGTTTGTAACCTTTTCAAAAGTAATAAAAATTTGAACAAAAACTAGACGATTTGCTAGCATTCTTCCTACGCTGCAAAGCAGCACTAAAGCCAAATGGTGTGATTGGTGTTAAAGAGAACGTGTGTCCACGGGAAATAGTTGAGCTGGATGATGAAGATAGCAGTGTCACACGGCCCGCCAAATTATTGGAAGCTGTGTTTGAAAAAGCGGGACTGCAGATTCTTAAGCGTGGAGTGCAGACAGGATTTCCCAAGGGTCTTTATCCTGTTAATATGTACATTCTGCAACGCAGGGATGATTAAAAAAAAGTACCAACATTTCTTTTTTTTTTTTTTCCCTATGCAAATGCCAACAACTCAACTGAAGGCAGCAACTGGAGCCAGAACAGGCAACGGACTAGAACTGTTCAGGGATCTTGCATCACCAGATTCCGCGACACAATTCAAGGCTGCGATGACATTGCGCAGTCAACTGCAACTATCCTTCGAAACAGCACATCAAACTGATCCTGCCAAACCCTCCGGCACCACAACCGACGAGCTCCCAGACGATGCAGCATACGCTCTCAAACGTCTCGTACGCGGTTTAGCCTCATCGCGTGATCGCGCACGCCAGGGCTTCACTCTGGCTCTCGTCGAACTGTTGACAGTGCTAAAACAATTGGCGTCTGTGACTGTTGACACTGTTGTGGATCTTGTCGAAAGTTTCAACGTATTATCGAACAGCCTAAAGGCTCAGGAAGAACGTGAAATGCTGTTTGCCCGTATTTTCTGTGTCCATTCGATTGTTCAGTCAGGATTGTTGACTTCTTCTAATTCAACTTCGCAGCAGTTTTTGCGTGTCGCGAAAGTTCTACTGGCGTGCAATAAAGCTAAATCGTATCTTGCGCAAGCTTCTTACAGTGTCTTGATTGATGCCGCAATTGAAGTGATCAAATCTGGAAAGGAAAATTGCGTAAATTTGGACCTTACCAGTTTTATTATCGAAGTTATTAAGGAGAGGGGGATGGGGGTTGAGGGTGTTTGGTTTGTTGCAGCATTGCAAATCGAAATGAGAAAACAGAAGCTTGTAAATATATTTTTTTCTATTTCTGCTTTGATTTAGTTTTAAGCACTTATTTTTTTTTTTTCTTTCGAATTTAGGATTTCGACTGGAAATCTATTTTCAAAGGTACTTGGGAACACCCTGCGAATATTTTGCATCCGAGCCATTCTGCCCGTTTGGGAAAAATTCTTAAGGATGCTGCGTCGACATCCCCAAAACTTCATCCCATATTTCCAATAATCATCTCGCAAATATTTACACTGGACGTCAATGCAATATCTCTTGGTGATTTTTGGACTCAAATTGTCGAAGAGCCATTTTTCAACTCGGCGACGCACAATTATAAATTTGTTGGATTCTTGATTTTTGAAGAGACCCTTCAAAAAGGTCTTTGGGCCGTCGAAAAAGGAGCAACAATTGATTTAAGCGTGCTGTTTTCAAAGTCTTTTTTGAGGTGTTTGATAAATAGTCTTGGGAAAGGAGAGGACGCAGTTCTGTTCAAAATCGCAAAAACCACGGTATTTTTGATTTTTTTTTTTTTCCCCAAATAACATAATGTTTAACAGGCAAAAAAAATTTCGACAATATCATCTTCATCCAGTAAACTGGGTTTAAAAGTTATATTCCAATTAATTGGCCTGAACGGCCACCAGCGATTTGATATTGTCACAAGAACGAAGACAGTCGAAGGAATCGTCGGCAACCTCGATGAACCCGAAATCAATACATTCATTACGTATTTGATCAACCTTATTGTGTCTGACAGTGGCCACAATAACGATGCAGCAAAAACAATATCTGCTGTTTCATCCCCTAATATCCGAATGTGGGCGCTTGATCAACTGCAATCGATTCTCCGAGCCCCAAAAGTTCCCAAAAAGGAAAACTGGATCAAACGCGTTCTTCATTTCCTGTGCGTCCATTCGCTTTTCTCTGTCGTAAAGCCATTTGATGGCTTTGAAGTTGTCGATTTGAACGCTCAAGTGCGCGAGCATTGCCGTGCACGGTTTTTTGGTGCTCTCGCTGAAGTCAATAGTATCAGTTTGGCAGCGGTAGAAAAGAAGGATGGTGACGTTGCGACGACCTTGGCTGCTGGAGTTATGGAAAACGGAGAGTATTGGGCGTATGATTTGGTGCAATTTATTTTGGAGCTTGATGGAACTGGAATAGGAGAGCAGCAGCAGAAAAAGAAAATCAGCAGCGGCAGCTTTGTTAAGCCTGTTAATGCTTTGGAAGCACGAAGCCTTGAGGCGCGAAACATGGCCGTTCAAGAGATTTCTGCATTCAGATCCAAGGTTTGTGGTTTTTATTTCTTGATTTTTTTAATTTTTTTTTGGTGAAGGTCACAAGTCTGTCAAAAGCCAAAACACCAAACACTGCACTCATTGCGCAATACAAGTCATTTGAACTGCTTTTTCTCCATGTTCTCTTGCAAGTATACACAGAGCCAGTGGACGCAGTTAATATTCTCAACGAGCTCAAATCCTGCGCCGACCTTGTCTTTAGCGACACAACTCCCCCACAACCAAAAAGTGTATCCTCAGCTCTTTCAACTCCAACGAAACTGGCGGCTAAAAAACGCAAAGTGCAACAAGAAGAAGAAGAGAATCAGGACAGTGAAAACGACGAGGAAGGAGAGCAACCAAATCCGGTCGACGTGATTGTTGACATTTTGCTTTCTTTTTTGGCAAAGCCGAGTTCGCTATTCCGTGGTGTTGTTGAAAACGTTTTCAGAGTCTTTTGTCCGGTTTTGACACCAAACGGAATTAATTTGATTTTTGATGTATGTTTTTTTTTTTTTTTTTTTTAAAAAAAAAATGGAAAAAAAAAAAAAAAAAAAAAAATTATAAATGTTTTAAGTGAGAAAAATGGTATTGATTGAACAGAAAAAATTTT
>JADGJH010000457.1:0-18338 GCA_027596945.1 Physocladia obscura
GTTTTAACAAGAATTCTTATGCCAATTTTTTTTCAGAGAGGATGACCCAAGTTTGGCTGGACTCAGCGCTCGCGAAAAGAACGCAAGAAAAAGAAAAATGAAACTGGAGGCTAAAAAAAACACTGGCAAAGACAAGTTCGTTTTTCTAAATCCTTTTTTCTGTCAGTGTGGTGTTGCTTCTTTTTTTATTTGTAAACATTAATTTTCGTCTCAAGAGTATGGGCTGCAGATTTGTCATCATCTTCCTCAAACAAAAAACAAAAACTTGAAGCCTCCGCAGCTACAACATCCGCGGCCGTATTGTCGTCATTTGACGGAATTTCCAGTAAAGTAATCGTTGAACACAAACAGCGCGATGACCAAGCTCTGACTCTTGGAATTTTGGGATCTAGCGACGAATGGCCTTTCGAAGGACTTTGCGAACAGCTATGCATCGATCTCTTCAATCCGCGCTGGGAAATCAGACACGGTGCCGCTCTCGGGTTGATGGAGGTGATCAAAGCACACGGAAACGGGGCCGGAAAAGTAACAGGCGTCGATCGCGTTTCGAATCAAGAACGACATTCGGCATGGCTTGAAGATGTTGCACTCAGAATTCTGTGCGTGCTCGCTCTCGACAGGTTTGCCGATTTTGTCGGAGATCATGTTGTTGTGCCCGTTCGTGAGACTTGTGCTAGAGCACTTGGCGTGCTTGTACAGCGATGTGATTCGAATACTTGCATTCGTATTCTGGAGGATGGATTGTTGCGGCTTGTGAAAGGAAAAAATGGTGATGTTGCTGGGAAAAATGTGAAACCTGCTGGTGGTGGTACTTTAGCTTTATCTCCGTCAGCAAGTGGAGGTTGGGAAATGCGGCATGCTGCTTTAATAGGACTTAAATATTGGATGGCGGCCAAAAGAGATTTGGTTCAAGATGTTTTGGTCCCGAAGCCACTGGCTGCTTTTGGTGAGACAGGGGCATTTTCAGCAATACTGAATGGGTAATTTTATTTGTCTATTTAATTTATTTTTTCCTTTATTTATTTTTATTTCTCCTGCAAAGTCTCAAAGATCACGATGATGACGTCCGTGCAGTAAGCTCTTCAACTTTACTTCCGATTTGCGATGTTTTGGTGTCAATATTCCCGCCAAAAAAAATTCACAAGCTAATTGTTTCATCCCTGTGGGAAACTTTGGAAGAACTTGATGATTTGACTGCAGCAACTGCATCAGTCATGGATTTACTCTCACGATTGCTTATGAAGCCTGAAATACGCGAACTTATGAGATTGGAGCCAGCATCTTCTTTAAAAATCAATGTCCCGCGATTGTATCCATTTTTCCGTCATGCCATCACTTCTGTTCGCACCGCTGTTCTCAAGACGGTTTTAGCACTTTTGGATGTTGCTTTAAATGACGATAATGCAGAGTCTGGTTCGTGGATCACCCCTGACCTGTTGCAGTTGCTTTTTCAAAATTTCGTTTTGGAAGAACGAAAGGAAATTTTAGCACTGTCATTATCACTTTGGACCCGTGCTGTTGAGTATATGGGTGGAAAAGGCCAAGCTATTGTCTTCTTGCAGCCATTGCAATCATGGTTTTCGCTCTTGATGATGCCTATCGGGACGCCATTAGATGTTGGACTATTTTTCAACTACACATCGAAACAGAGTAACAAAGGGAATGAGAGTCATAGTGGACTGAATGTTCCAATCCAAGATCGAGCAATGGTGCAGCAAGATTTGCATGTTGTAAACGAGGACGATATTTTGCGAGGAAGGCTTGCTGCGGCCACGGGACTCGGCCGGTTATTATGCCAGCTTGTAAATAATGCGCTATCTGATTTGGAATCAATGGAGCAAATTCAACAGTTATGTGTCGGTTATTTGAACAGTGGTTGCGCTAGCCAAAAACTTTTGATGCATGTAATAGTGGAAGAATGGGTTGTCGCGTATAATTCATTTAAACAAATTAATGCGTCCGAAATTTATGAAACGATCCCGCTGATTGATGTCATTTGGAATATTATGAATTCTACTCTTGATGCTGGAACACAAATGATTCTTTTCAATGAGCAAATAGGTCCACTCAACAGGGTTAGAATGGAGTGTCAGGCACTTATTAACTCATTTGCTGAATTTGATGCCACCGGCTCTCCACCACTGCCACCAATGCCGTCAGCTGATCTTTTTGAGATTCCTCCTGGTCCACCGAACCCATTTGGAGCGATATTCTCTTATAACGTTGCCGAAAGATTTATGGGTGAAGTTGTTCCACAACTCTATAATCTAGTTCAACCTGGACTATCGACTCGTCCGACGCATTCCGTTCCAAACCCCCCTGATCGCCACACGTATTTAAATGACCGCAAAACCCGCATTATTGTTGCAATGGAAAAATTCACATTTGAATCGTCAAAATTGGAAATTCAAACTCTTGCGTCTGCTTCGTCTGCCGTAGTTCAGATTGGGAAACTTCCGGCGAAATTAAATCCTATTATTCGGTCTTTAATGGGGAGCATTAAATCTGAAGTGTCGGAACTGATTCAGATTCGGAGCTCTGATGGTGTTGGGAAACTTCTTGAACTGAACTACCGACTTAACAAACCTGTTAGTGTGATGGAAAAGGTGGTCAAAAATCTTGGCGTTCATTTGTGCAATGAAGCTGAATTTGGGAACGTATTTACTGTCACGAATGATGAAGGAATATTGAGTCTCATAATGGCGAATGCAGAAAAAGTTGCTGCTACTGAAAATGCTGCTGAACTTAAAGCCGCTGTGCAAAAAAAGAAAAAGGAAAGCTTAAATGCGGGCGATATTTCCGCTGTGGAAGCAGCTTCTGGCGCTATTGCTGATGTGGTGTCGTCAAACAAGTTGAAGAATGATATTACTCGTCGCGGAGCTCGTTTTGCATTTGAAAAAATTTGTGAAAGATTTGGTGACAAGGTTTTTGAGCATCTTCCCAAATTATGGGATATCATCTCGGTTGGAATTTTGGAATTTACGATTGAATCTCCTCCTACATCGTCGCAACTGGATCCAGCAGCTGAAAAATGCAAGACTGATTCGGGTTTTGCTCAAACTGTTGTGGATTCTCTGGTAACTCTTGCTGTAGTAGTTGAAGCGGTGCATGCGAGTCTTCATCCAAAACTTTGTGGCTTGCTTCGACCTGTCTGTCGGATTCTGCGTGCTCCGTTCGCAATTCTGAGACATGCAGCGAGTCTATGTATTTCAGCTTTCACAAAAACATGTACTCCACAATCAATGTTGGCTATCGTTGAAAACGTAATTCCGCTTCTTGGAGATTCATCGTCTGTGTGCAATCGGCAAGGGGCAGCGGAATGCGTGTCATTTGTTGTTCAATCTCTTGAAGAGTCGCGTCTCTTGCCATATATCGTGTTTTTGATTGTTCCTGTCCTTGGTCGTATGTCTGATCCTGACGAATCCGTGCGTTTTGTATCCACTTCTGTGTTTGCAGATTTGGTCAAACTTGTACCACTCGAATCAGGAATTCCAGATCCAGAAGGCATGGACGTGGAACTGGTCAAATTGAAGAAAGAAGAAAGGAAATTTATGGGACAACTTGTTGGAAGTGAAAAAGTGGAAAACTTTGAAGTTCCTCCAGGAATTGAAGCAGAATTAAGACCGTATCAAAAGGAAGGTGTCAGTTGGCTTGCTTTTCTGAATCGCTATGGCTTACATGGCATTTTATGTGACGGTAAGAAGTGCATTTGACTGGTGGTTTTCTTTCTTTTTTAATAGACTTTAATTTTGCAGACATGGGACTTGGGAAAACTTTGCAATCGATTTGTATGCTTGCATCAGATCATCATATCCGTGCGGCAAGATTTGCAGAGACTGGTTCACCTGAGTTTGCACATACTCCTTCTATTGTTGTTTGTCCACCAACTTTAACTGGTCATTGGAAGCAAGAAATTCTGCAATATGCTGGAAAAGTCCTTAAACCCCTGATTTATGTTGGTGGTCCTGCTGAAAGAAGTCGGTAAGCTTTTATTTCTTTTTCCTTCTTTTATTTTGCGAATTTATTAAATGCCTGAATTAACAGTCTCCGTGGCTTAATTCCTGACTATGACGTTATTATCACATCCTACGAAATTTTGAGAAATGATGCCGAAAATTTGACAACTTTTAATTATAACTATTGTATTCTTGATGAAGGACATGTTATTAAAAACGCCAAAACGAAGCTCACGAAGGCCGTGAAGACAGTAAAGTGTATGAACAGACTGATCCTATCGGGAACACCGATTCAAAACAATGTATTGGAGTTATGGTCGTTGTTTGATTTCCTGATGCCTGGATTTCTGGGAACCGAAAGTCAATTCCAAGCCAAATTCGGCAAGCCAATTGTAGCATCAAGAGATGCGAAGAGTTCGAGTAAAGAACAAGAGCGTGGCGCACTGGCGTTAGAAGCTTTGCATAAACAAGTTTTACCATTCTTGATGCGTCGTATGAAAGAAGATGTCCTCAATGATTTGCCCCCGAAAATTATTCAAGATTTTTACGTCGAGCTTGGTGACGTGCAGAAGCAATTGTATGAAGATTTTGGGAAAACTGAAAGTGCCGCTGGAGCAGTTAATGATGTCAAAGGTGGCGGGAAAAGTGGAAAGGAGACCCATGTTTTTCAAGCGTTGCAATATCTGCGAAAACTTTGCAATCACCCCTCTCTTGTTCTGAAACCGGAGCATCCGCAGTACAACAAAATTATGGCGCAGTTGAAAGAACAAGGAAAATCTGTGAACGATATTTCACTTGCTCCAAAAATCACAGCTTTGAAGTAAGTGTTTATATACATAATATAATGAATCTTTAATTTACTCTCACAGACAAATTCTGATTGACTGCGGAATTGGAGTATCAGAGTTTGAAAATAATACTTCTGGAGATCTTGGTCCTGTGACCGCTCCACATCGTGTTCTGGTGTTTGCGCAACTTCGAGAGATGCTGGATCATGTTGAAAATGGCTTGTTTAAAGCTCAAATGAAATCAGTCTCATATCTACGAATGGATGGAACCACTGATACGTCTTTGCGACATGATATGGTTCAAAAATTCAATGCTGATCCGTCAATTGATGTGTTTTTGTTAACAACTAGCGTTGGAGGTCTTGGTCTAAACTTGACAGGAGCAGATACTGTTATTTTTATCGAACACGATTGGAACCCAATGAAAGATTTGCAAGCAATGGATAGAGCACACCGCATAGGACAAAAGCGGGTTGTCAATGTATATCGATTGATTACACGAGGCACACTGGAAGAAAAAATTATGGGGTTTGTTCTTGACTCCCTTTTTTCGCAACTCATCACTTCGACATTCCTCTTTTAGTCTCCAAAAATTCAAGTTGAATATCGCGTCGTCAATTATTAATGCCGACAATGCGGGGATTGAATCAATGGACACGAAGCAGATTTTAGATTTGTTTTTGTTGGGCGGCGAAGGAAAAGTTACCACTACAGATTCTGAAGATCCAAACAAAAAGGCAACAACCAAAGAAATTCTCGAAGGGTTGGGTGCGTTGTGGGATGAGAAGCAATATGAAGACATGACAAACATGTCTGAGTTTATGAACGGTTTAAAATAAAAATAATAATTCACACAAACATATTTATTTATTTTTATTTATTCATCTTCATCAGAATCAACAATTGCCTTTGATTTGGTGGACGGCTTGCCGACACGCATCGCAGCATCTTCTTCGTCCCTATTACGACGCTTTTTACCTGATTTTTCTCCACCGTTTTCTTCTTTCTTCTTATCTCTTCTTTTCCTGAGAAACAAAAATATAGTTAGAAGAAAGTCTTCAAAAAAATCATTGCCATACTTCTTTTTTTTGTTCTCATCATCAGGAAGACCATTGCCGTCAGCTTCGGATTCATCAGAGTCTTCTAGCTTCTTTCTTTTTGAAGGTTTTTTGGCTTCTTCTTCTTCGGCAAATTCTTGTAATTCTCGCTCCTTCTTGTTGTCTTCCTTAACTTTTTGCATAATTTCACGTCGCGCTCTTTCAATATCTTCTCGTTCACGTTGCAGTTTTTCTTTTGCAGCAATCTTTTGAGGAAATCAAAATATATCTCTAGATATATTATATAAAAATTGTCTTACATCTGCTTCTTTCTTGAGCTTCTCAACTCTCAATTGTTCAGATTTGATTGCTTGCAGACGTTCACTTCTTTGCTCTTCAAACACACTTGTCTCGTGAATTTTTTTTTCAGATATTCGCTGAACGGCTTTCGAGTAATCAGCGCGTTCTTCTGCTTGCTTCACATCATAACCTTGCGCGCTTTTCTTTTCACTCAAGAATGAAAAAATTCTGAAAAAGAAGCAACACAGATTTATATTACATTTGATTATCAAAATTCGTAAAAACCTATGTGACAGTTGAAGTCCCTCCAACGCAATCTTGAGTCCTGCAACAGTCCTCTTGTCCGTTGATTGGTCGTTCATAATTTGAGCGTATTGTTGTTTCACAAGGGCTAACAAAACCTTCAAAATTAAAAACGAAAATTAAATGAAAAAAGTGCAACGTACCCAAGTCATACCAGAGTGCCGATTTTCCGGGATCATTTCTGATAGCGCGCTGAATACAATTCAAAGACTTCAACATTGATACAGGATCCTTTTCCGTCTTGGCCACAATATAATAAACTCGAGCAAGACATTGAAGAACGTAGGTTTTTTCGGCAGTTTTTTTTAACACACGCTCATACTATTTTGATAAATGAACATAATTCTTTTTCCTTTGTTTGCTGTTAACTTTACTCACGTGCATAATGGCCAATTTGGTTTGTCCCAGCTCGACCAAAACATGGGCCAAGTTTATTGAAACTGACGGCATATTCACTGCACCTTCAAGGACCTATTTTTAAATCAATTTTAGAGCAATCAAAAATGAAAAGAAGAAAAGAGGTGATATGGATTTGAACTGACCTGAGTGAAAACGTCCCTTGCACTCTCGAAGTGCCCCAATTCGGCCAAACAGATTCCGACCCCTGTTGCCCCAAATATATTCTTCGAATCCACACGAACAGCTTTATCGAAAAATTCCAGAGCCTTTTTCACATGCAATTCTTTCTATGGAAAATCGAATCAAAAAATACTACGTAATTTGTCAACGCAAGAACGAACCTGTTTTGGATCAAATCTTGCTATGACAAGATAAATATTTCCGATATTGCATAATGCATAGTGATCATGTTTATCGGCTTTTTGGAGGACTTCTTCAAACGTTTTTCGAGAATCCCTCAAATTAAGCTTGCTCGACAAATCTTCAAAAAACGAAGTGCCTAACATCAAAAGTGAAGATTTGCGATCAACGAAAAGTCCTTTTCGAATAAACGCTCGAGATTCTTCAAAATTAGTGGTCATGGAAGCTAATCTGAGATAGCAATCAAAATACGACGGATGCTCTTCGAGAATCGATTGATACTCGCTTTTAGCTTGAGATAGTTGTCCCACAGCTTCATGAAGTCGCGCCATATTGTATTTGATTGTAATTCGTAAATCGTACTTTCCGGAATTAGAATCTTTACTGGCTTCGGCTGCCAAAAGAGCGCGTTCGTAATATGATAGAGCTGCATTATAATCGGATTGGGTTTGAGCGTCGCGATGATATAATGCTCCAATATTATTCAGAATTTCAACAGCTGTCAAGTCTGAGCTATCAGCCTCCAATATAGAAAGCGCATGCAAATATCCTTTCAAAGCAATCGCAGGATTTGAAGATTCGTACAATTTGGCAAGTTCAGCTTGCATAACCGGTTCAGGAAATAATCCCACATCGTCTTTTGACTCTTGGTGATCGCTAAGCTTTTTTATCAGTGTTTGAAGCCGTCCAAAAAAAGCTAGACTTTTATCAGCCAGCTTTGGGTGGTCAGAGCAAATGGAAGCAGCTTTCTGAAAACATCATTCGTTTGAAAGATTTAGTTATTAAAAAAACAAAATAAAAACTAAACACCTTCAGCGTTTCAAGATTCTCTGGATCTTTCGCTAAAACTTTTTCAAAACAATCAACCGACTTTTGATGTTCCCCTAATTTTTTTTAAAAATTTTTTTTAAAGATACTACAAACACACAAACCAACCTTGGTAAATATACATTTGTCCCAATCCAAATTGATACGTCACTGATGATGGATTCAAAGCCGCGGCTTTCGAATACATTTCCAAGGCTTCAGAAAATTTACCCTGATATAATTTTTTGCTAAGTTTGACTTTACTTTCCATCAAATTAATCCCTACTTGTAAATGCAACGATTTTGCCATTATTCCATACGCTTCTGCTTTGACAATATTCGAATCAGCGTTTGAAATCGCTGCTTTTGCTGTTATTTCGGCCTAAGAATGAAAAAGAAGGTAAATATACATTAGCAAACCAGATATGTATACCTTATCATAAAAGCCTTTGAAAAAAAATCCCTCACTAATCAAATTTAATACGTTTGCATTCTTTCTGCCAAATTGGAATGCAATTTTTACTTTTTCAATAGCTTGCTCAAGGCTTTCAGCATCGCAATCAACACGTGACTGATTCCATTCAACTCTTGCTATCAATGCCAAAGCATCTGGATTTTCTGGATCTAATTCAACGGCTCTAGAAAATGCAGTATGAGATTCGTCAATCATTTGGAGACGATGGTAACAAATGCCAATAGCAAGACGTGGATCAGGCTTCATTTCTGGACTAAGAGTCAATATTTTTTGATAAGTTTTGAGAGCAGATTTGAAATCTTGACTTCGTAATTGTGCAGCACCCTACATGTGCAAAATTAATTTCGCGTTAGAAACTGGAATAGAGAACAGCAATTGCGCACCAAACCAACAAGCGCAGCCAAATTTTTCGGCTCGTCATTGAGAGCATGTGCAAATGCTTTCAACGAATCAGAAACTTTGGCATTTGCCAGATATAAATTTCCTCGAACAATCGCCGTCCACACATTCCGTGGATCAATATTTTCAACTCGATTCAATAATTCGGTGGCTTTTGTCACAAAAGATGAACGCGATGATCCTTGGTCTGGCTTTGTGATTGACGTAGCCATTTTAATAAAGTGAAGCTGTTTAAGTTTTTGCTTGGATGAGTATTTTTAAAAACAGCAAGCAAGGCTGACCGCAAGAGTGTGCAATATTTTCATATAGTCCATATCCTTAATGCCTTCAGTTGCACCTTAAGGCATTTTGAGTTTATATACATTATGTTATTAATAGTACAAACCACGTTCGGCGCCCATTTCGAGAGCTTTTTCGACATAGTCAGCATTTCCAAGTCGATGAAACTCTTTCTAGAATACGTTCGAAAATAGTCTTAGTAAATTGAAGACGTTGGTCTTTCGTTGTTTTTTATTATAAACGGCAATACTGTTGCCCAAACAGCAAGAATCAGCTCACCGCAAACTCCAAGTACAAATGCAGTGGTGCTTTTTCGTTGGTCAGAATCTTCAGAATAGTATCGTTTTCAGCTGCATCAGTTCCCAAATCATCAGTGTCTGCAATAGAAAGATGCACAAACACAACAAATAAAGTAAGTAGCAATCAAGAGGAACAAACAAGAAAATTGAAAGCAGTAATAAGACATTTCGCGTACCGATGATGATCACTTCATCTTGGTTGGGTAGTGGAATTTCAATGGAGCGACCCATTGTTTTTCAAATCTTCGAACAAACAAGCGACAACACAGCTTTCGTTTCTCGTTTCCTCTCTTTCTCTATAGCTTCTTGGAGTTTATTTTTTTCTGCACTAACAGGGTTATACTAATAAAATGTGAAACCTATTCCCTCTCCCCACCGGTTTTTTCTGGTCAAAAAAAAGTGTGAGACGCCAGAAAGAATCCATCCCCATCAACTGTTGCCATCCAACAACTTTACTATATCACCTAATATCAACTGCAATTCAATTGCAATTTCAATATATTTACTATCGTCGCGATTAAGTAAACTGAGATCGTATCGACAACTATTATGCATCTTTCGACATCTTTTCCTCTTTCCATTGAATTCTCATTTGTCACACTTCTCACGTCCTTTTTTGCAGTAATTTGAATGCCTGTCATCAACGGATCAAAGACGTATGTTCGATTGCTATCTTTATTTCTTCATTTCGACCTATAAGAGCTACACGGTGAAACCATGGCAAAAGAATTGCATGCACTTGTATCCAAAGAGGTCAGAAAGCATTTACTAACCAGAGAGATTATCATCTTTCACAGTTCCAAAGTTCCAAAACGTCCTTTCGAGGCCGCCCGGCTCGACGCTGAACTGAAACTCGCTGGCGAATATGGATTGAAGAACAAACGCGAAATTTACCGTGTTGGACTCACCTTGTCAAAGATTCGTCGTGCTGCGCGTGATTTGCTCATGAGAGCTGAAAAGGATCCTCGTCGTCTCTTTGAGGGTAATGCGCTTATCAGACGTTTGATTCGCGTCGGAGTCTTGGATGAATCCAAGGCTAAACTCGATTACGTTCTTGGCCTTAAGATTGAAGATTTTCTCGAACGTCGTTTGCAGACTCAAGTTTTCAAATTGGGTTTGGCAAAGTCCATTCACCACGCTCGTGTTTTAATCAGACAGAGACATATTCGGTACAAGATTTTTATACCCCTGTTTCAATCTCCATCTCGTACTCATGCTTCCATTGTATTTTTAGTGTAGGAAAGCAAATTGTTAATGTTCCATCCTTCATCGTTCGTCTTGACTCCCAAAAACACATTGACTTTTCCCTTACCTCTCCCTACGGAGGAGGTCGTCCAGGTCGCACGCAAAGAAAGAGAGCTAAGGCTGCAGCTGGTGGTAATGGTGAAGAAGAGGCTGAAGATGAAGAGTAAAAGCAATATATTTGTTGCAATAAAGAGCCACTTTTTTTTTTGATATTTTTTTGTTCAAAATACTGAACCTAACGCCTCAAACCATTGCAAATACGAATGATCTAGTTCAACTGCCCTTCTGAATTCGTCCAAAGTTATAAATTCAGAGTTCGCAGCACCTGCAGCAACAAATCTGACACAAAATTGCGACAGATCAGAAGAAAGAAAAGGACGATCACAAAAGAACTTACGTTCTTTCCACCATTTCTTCAATTGCATCTTGGCTCATGGCTTCAATGACTGGCAGTTGTTGCTCTTCTACAGCCGCGCCTGCGACAAATAATCCGCCACTTCCCGCACTTCCTAACAACAAATCTTCAAACGGACTAACAGGACTCTGCCATCCAGAGCCATCCACATTATTAGCACTGGCAAAAACTGCGCCACTAGCTCCTATACTTCCTGAACCATTGCCACCATCGCGATACATCCCCCGCAGTGACACATTCGACCGCCGACGCAACGCCTGTACTTCCTGTAACGCGCGTGTTCCTCGCGTCAACAATCCACCACCCACAGTAGTTGTGGTCGTAGTTGTTGATATCGTGCCACTCAATCGACCAACGTTCGGCGGGAGGAGCATTGCCGTTGGTGTCATATATGTAGGACTTACGCTACGTGCACTTGTGATACTTCCTGTTGGGCTGGCACTACGACGAGGCGGAGGCGGCGCCGATACCATATTACTGTTGCTACCTCCGGCACTACCGCCAATGCCACCGTTATTGTGGTATGGATTATAGTAGTCTTCAGATGTCTCATGTATGGTTGATGGAAGCTTTCCTTTCATGGTCTTGCCGTAACCAACATCAATCGCGAGACCAGAAGATGAGGGTGCAGGTGTTAGAATCGAAGAAGAAAAGTTTGTTTGCGGCGGAGCTCCTATCGAAGTTGTACTGCTACTGCTGTTGTTTCGTACTGGTGAAAAAACTTGGGATGGCGATGCTATTGATGCTGATGCCACACTACCTGCAGAGGTAATGGACAGACGGGCTGCAAAAGGATTGGCAGATACTGCCGACATTATGGGAGGTTTGCTGCTGCTGCTGCTGCTGATATTAACGCCACTATCATTATTACTGGTCGGGACGGTGTTGATATGTAAAGATGTGTTACCCCCACCGTTATTATCATCGCCTATTGTTCCTTCATTTCCTCGTATCTTAAGGTGTGTTTGATCTTCGTCTCCTTGTACTCCACCACCCGCACTTGGAATAGGTGCCGTAAAACTTGCGCTAACTGGTTTCGCCGCCTCATCATCAAAAGTATCCATCATTTCCTGTTCAACTGTTTTGACAAAATCGCGAACGAGTTGCATAGAGAGATAGAAGTAGGCTTTAAACATTTGATGCAGTTCTTGTCGAGATATTTGGCCATCGTTGTTAAGATCATACCCTTTGAACGCATCTTTTTTTTTTTTTAAATTAAAACAAAAAGTATCAACACCAAATCACTCAACTCTCAATTCTTTCATCCAAACTTCCTTTTATCATTACTCCAAGGCCAAGCACAAATTCTTTGAAACTAATACACTCGTCCGCATCTTGATCGAAAAATGAGAAAATACGATCTGTGATAAGATTTTTTTCTTTTCCAAGGGCACCAAGGCATTGATCGAAGGTTTCGCGAGTAATTCCTCCGGGTCCATCGGCTGTGGGTGGAATAGTTGCCAGCGAAAGAAATTGTTCGAACAGGGCTTGAATTTCCACAGCTTCGACTGTACAACAAAACAAACAAAACAAAGAAACAGAACAGCATTCAACGATTTAAAAAATAAATAGAAGAAATAAAACTTTACAATGCGATATGTTGACTAATTTTTGTACTTCTTCATCGCGATTCCACGTTACAATTTCTTTTCCAGGATACATGACAGGTGCACCAGTTCCGCGCAAGTTGGCATGTGGCGCAAGAGGAATACGGATTTTGATAAAAGCGTGAGTTTTCGTGTGAACATCGCCCAAATTTTCACAAGAGTCACACAAATCATAATCTGGGCAGTTCAGGCAATGATATCGGATTCCGCGTATAGGTTGTGCACCACAATGATTGCATGTTACGCCGCGATGAACGAAACCGTCTGCAAAAAAATAAAAAGGTATAATAAAATCAAAAAGTGGAAAACGATGAGGATAACAAATAGAATTAAATACCTTTTTTTGCTTGATCTTCTGAGATTGAATACAAAAGTGAAACTAAATTTTTGCACTCAGTGACATTTTCAAGAAATCTGGAATCCGTATTAAAAATGTTATCTTCATTGTCATTTTCTTCTTCGTCGCTATCATCTTCGTTATTCAAGTTTGTCCCAGCCAGTGCTTGATCTAATTCGCTAAGCAGTTTGTCTATATCAATTGGAAGGTTCGTTGAATCGGATTCCATATCATCAGGATGTACAGCGATCGATGGAGCTGGCACAGGTACGGGAGGTACGGGGAGCACCAGAGATGAAGGAGAAACAGGTGACGAAACGGGTGAAGAAACATCGTTATGATTATGAGTGCGTTGCGGTGTGAGATTTGGTGTGGCCGACACAATTAATGGAGATGAGCTGGACGATGGTGAGGACGATGAAGGAATAAAAACTCCGAGACGCGGAGGCTGCGGGGATTGCGAAGTGGAAGCTGTCGATGCGACAGGTGATGTTGCTATAGATTCTAGATCTCCGGCGCTGGTTTCCGAAAGTGGTGTTATTTCTGTATTTACAGTTTCGAGATGTATGGCAGTTTCAATCGAATTTGTTGTAATAGTTGCCACGTTTGCTCCTGAATTTGCTGGCATTGGTGTTGGCGACGGCAGCGGCGATGATGTCGACATAGACGCGGTTGATACACGGCGTTCGAGTTGACGTAGCAGTTGCGAGACTTCAACACGGCGGCGGCGGCGCGCTTCACTCTGTCGTTGTGCAAGTAAATCCCTGAATATGGATTGTTATTTAGATTTTACGAAGTAGAAAACCAACCTTGTATGGCTGCGTCGTGGAGGTGGTACAATCGGAGTGTTTGCTTCGTGTTGCTGCTGCTGCTGTAGTTGTTGCTGCTGTTCGTTGAGTTGATCAGCTGTATCAAAAGCATCAACACTGGAACCAAAACGAACAGCGTCAAAGTGAGCCTGCAACTCAGCGGCAGTTTGCTTTTCCGTTTGTATTAGCATTTGAGTTTGCGTTTGCGTTTGAGTTGTTTCGGCTGGCGCCAAAGTTTGTGCTGATTCCAACAGCAACAACCCAGCAGCAACTCCAAGCACAAGGTAACCGGCCGCATACGCACTACTGCTTCCCGTTGCCACTCCCACTCCAAATAGTCCAGCTGCCAACCCAAACGCGTTCTGCGCATCTTCCTTCCCCATTCTGTCACCCCTTTTATTTTATTTGTGAGAAAGCAGTAAAATATGAACTTTTCCTGTTATGTGTATTTCATAAGCCTCGTACAGTAAAATAATCTCGTACGGCAAACAACTGATCGCCCTTTAAGTGTATATTTCCGCTACGTAGATTAACTTTTCCCTCAATTTTCAAGTCTGCTGTGAGATCTTGGAGCAACAGCTAATTTATCAGTCAGATTCATCCAACTAGATTTCCGCCAAATAGCACGAAAAAAAGAAACGAAGCCAACCTGTGGATTTCCGATTATGCGCCTAATAATTGTTTCCTTGATTTGGTTGTGGGAACGGCGGTAATCACGGTATACAGGCAGCCATCCGCTGACAACGACTCGCTTGACAGACCATTGCGTCGGCAGTTCTTTCTTCAAAGCGACGGGGACGGTCGATTCCGGGACTGCTTTCGAAACTGATTTCGATATTGATGCCGATGCTCGCGCGGCGACCGCCATTGTTGTCGAAAAGTGTCGGACCATTTTTCTTTTCAGCCAAAAAGAAAACCAAATGCATTCGCTTTCTGTTTGCTTCGTAGCGAGGAGTTTATTCCAATGCTTGGCTCAATATCCGCGTGGTGTTAGCTATTCCTCATATTCGAAAACTATTGCTGCCAACATGCGCGCTGCCACGCCAGAACAAGATCATGTACGTATGTTTCTCGTTTTTCTGCCAGATTGTTTGATTCGTCCTAATATTGCTTGTACTCCGTTCGATTGGAATTTTCATCCCTTCGGTCACATTTGATTCAATGACTCCAGACAATCGGGTCTCCAATCGTAAAGGCATCACTTTTACACATCCAAGACGCTGCTCCAGCAGTGAAAACTTTCACCTTTGAAGTTTCTGAAACTCTCAATAGATTCGATGACCGAAATGCTCATTTTTATTTTAAACCTGGCCAGTGGGTCGAATGTAGTTTGCCATCTTTCCTTTTTTTTCCTCAATGCAATAAATATCTGACAAATGTTTTAGTATCGTTACCATCCACAGCTCACAAAACACGGTTTTCAATTTCAAGTCCCCCGCCTCTTGTTCAGCCTCCAATCTCGCCCAAAAGTCATAAACTGCCACAAATCACGCAATTCCAAATCACTGTTAAGGACGCTTACCAAAATCCAATTGTTAAATACCTGCATGATCGAAGTCGTGTACCTGGAGACTTCTTGTATGCTCAAGTTGGTGGCACATTTTTTTATAAGCCGCTATCTGCCATCACCGCCGCAAAAACAACCGAAAAAATCTTGCTTATTGCCGGCGGGGTAGGAATTGCACCGCTCATGAGTATGCTTGAATTTCTTGTTGCAGAGGAAGAAGCAGAACGACTGGACACCAGTGAAAATCAAGCGCGGCCAAAGAAAAATGTCACATTAATATACAGTGTTCAGGACGAACGTGACGTTTTGTTTTCTCAACGGCTTGAAGAACTCAGCACAAAATATCGTCAGAACTCCGTAAGAATGTCAAGACTTGTTATTGATGTACAATACTTTGTGACGCGATATGCAGCAAGAAAACATCATAGTTGGGACGGTAGCGCTCACAACGCTGTGCTCAGCAATGATTCAAAGGAAATTGACAGTACATTAGTGAAAAAGTACTATGGCACATATATCACTCCACGGCTCTTAAGCGACTATATCAGTAGTGCTGACACAACTCCAGATAATACTGTTGTGTATATGTGTGGACCAGAATCATTGGAACGCGCTGTGTATGGTTATTTTAGTCAACTCGAATTTCCTCTTTCGAACCTGTTTTTTGAACGATGGTGGAAATAGCAAAAATAAAAATAAAAATAAAAAGATGCCGTTTAACCTTACACAGCTTGAAGCAATGCAGCCCACCGATGGTGCGTCAAAGATTATTATTGTATTGCAAAATTGCTGTGTAAAAACATGGAGCAATAAATACAAGAACTCACGCAATTCATGCCAGAACTATCGCGATTGGCAATTTCCGAAAACGCCGAAACTCTGAAAAATATACGCGAGACGCTTGCCGACCCCGAAACAGACAGCAAAACTGCCGCGGGAGCGGCAATGCTACTTGCGGAGACAGCGAAAAGCCGTTCGTATTTATTTCAGTAAAGTCAGCCTTTGAATGTGACCTTAAATACCTCTGTGTATTAAAAACAGAGGAGGCTCGCAAACCACTTTTAGAAGCCGGTGTTCTTGATCCACTTGTCTCGTTACTCCGACTTTCCGCTCCGAAAATCTCGTTCCTAAACGCGAATTTAGAAACAAATGCGCTTTCTTTGCAGATTCTTCGGGTATTGGGAAACATGTGTTATGACAACGGTATATCTTGCTCTTCTTATTATTGTTTGCCATTTTCATCTCTCTTTTTCCTCGATTGCGTTGTTTAATTTGATAAAATAGAGGATAATCGTGATGCTCTGCTCGAAATTCCTGGGACATTTGCTGCCATCACAAAGTGTCTCGATTCTTCTGATGAAAAATTGCTTACTATTGGATGCGGGGCTCTTTTGAATATAACTATGGATAATGGCTTGTATTTTTGTTTTGTATGTGTGTTATATTATCTTTTAACATATTTATGTTTCACAGAGGCAGCACAGACACAGGTTCTTGAAGCAAATGGAGCTAAAAAACTTCTCGATATTATGAATCTCGCGTATCAAGAAACAACAAGAGACTTGTACTCTCCCTCTTTGACGTTGTCTTCTTTGTCGGCTTTGCTGAATTTAGTAGAAATAGGTATTTTTTTAAATTTTCGAGTGCAAATATAAAACCACTATTATATATTTTAGAGAAAGGAATTCAAGATATTCTTTCTACTAACAGCCTTGGCCCGCTTTTTCGCGTCTTGAAAGTTCAGCACACAATCATTTTGTCCCACGTTGTAACTGAGGAAAAATACACTAATGCCCTTGAAATAATGGATGTGCTTGTTTCTATTTTGGAGTTTTTGGGAGAGAATGGTTTGAAGTTGCTTCTTTTTTTTTTTTTTTTTTTGTTGTTGTTTTGCCAAACAAGTAATTTTTATTAGATACTATTCAACGAGAAATTGTTTCGCAAAATTTTTTAAACGTTCTTTTGGATTTTGTCGACCATCGGAGTGTCTATGTCTTCCCCCATTCAAATGACGATGGAAGTATTCAACCGCTCAATTACACTGAGATTCTGAAGCGAATTAGTAGGATTGTAACTCTTGTCACAATGAACGGTATTGCTTGTTTGACTTGTTTTTTTTTTGTTTTTTCTTCGCCTTACTTTAAAAATTTTTAGACAACAATATGATTGACATACCAAAACATGCGGATTATATGGCTCGATTCAGAAGGTGGATGACACTCGGAATTCATACTGGGAAGGAAATCGAGGAAGATGATATTCGAATGAACGGAGCATTATGTATTGGAAACTTGGCGCGAAGTGACGAAGCTTGTTCGGTTCTAATTAAGGAGTACAATGTTGGTGTTTCATTGCTGGAATTACTCACAATGGAGACTGAGCGTGTTAAGACTGGGAGTGCAGCAATTAGTTCAGCGGACGGTGATATTGATGCCAGCGGAGTAGGTATCAATGCGATCAGAAGTAGCGTCAAAGTTATTCATGCTGTAGTCGGGGCTTTTAAAAATTTGTCAATTGCTGGTATGATTCACTTTTATTTGTCCAATTGGCTAATTTCGTGAATTTTAATAATTCGTTCTGAGTTTAGTCAACGAGAGGAAATCATTAGGAGCTCTTGGAATAATCAAGCCAATCTCCTCATTGCTCGATTTAGATGTTATTAATCCTGTTCATTTTTCTTGTATTGGCGTTTTGAAGAATTTGTGTTCTGGTGGAAACGGTTAGATAATTTATTAAAATTTTTATACCCTCACACCTTATTTTTTTTTTCTCTATTGCAGAGCTAAATGCATTCAGAATTGTAACGGGAATTGAACCAGCTCCAGACGTCACGAAAGTTGCGCAGCTAACCATTGATTCGGTGACACCACAAAGCAAAACTCCGTTGACCAAATTGATAAAATATATCTGGAAAGCGACTGGAGATAATTTGACCAACGTTCGAAATGAAGGCGGGCGCGTTATTGTCAATATAATTCGAACAGCACATCTAGCAGGAGGATTTAAATTTAATTGA
>JADGJH010000458.1:0-14876 GCA_027596945.1 Physocladia obscura
GTTCTAGCTTTTGTTTTTTACAGAATTGTCCCAATATCCCCCACAGCAGGAGACGGCAACGGCGAAGGCGTATTAGGAAGGATCTTCCTGTCGTCCGCCCCAACGTTCGGCGATCCCGTCGGTGACAAAGTCGCAGCACCAACTTGCAGCAACCCATCACTATTTTCACTCGTATTTGAACTTGCACGAGAATTGCCAACCCCATTAATACCAGTAATCGCAACAGTTTTCGCTTGCGCCAAAATACGCGACGTGATTTTGGCCCGTGTGGACATTTGTGGCGCAGAGCTAATTCGCGGTGGCACAAAATTCGTTGCTGTTGTTGATGATGAATTTTTTGTAATTTTCACAGCAGCCGAATTTGATCGAGAAGCTGTTCCCGGAATAACAGCTTTCGCAACAATAGCCTTACTTCCAGCTCTGGGCGGTGGAATTGGAGAAACAGCTGTCCTGGTCGTTGTGTCCCGTGGCTTGCTTGAAAGAGAAATAGAGTTGGTTCGTGATTTGGCTGCTGTTGCTGCGGTGGTCGCGTCGAGAAGCGAAGCAGATTTTGCCGGTTCAGTCGACGGCGCTTTTGTTGGTCTTCGTGAGATTGGCAGGGATTTTACAAGGGGCAATGATTGCGTTGCGACTTCAAGTGGTGCAGGCGATTTGGAAATCGTTCGTTGCTTTGGTGGAGCGGGAGGTGCAGGACGAGATAGCGTCGCTGGTTGTGGCGATAACGATGACTTTTGTTCAGAAGCAGGTGAATCCCAACGAGTTCGTAATGTCTTCACATTATAGTAATACCTGATATAAACGAAAAGTCAAATTGGATAAAAGGCAAAAATAAAATAAATAGAATCAGCTATCTTACACTGTGTTAGCCGGGACATAGACTTTTTTCCAGAAAGAAACCCCTGCAACATCTTCTTCAATGAAATCTTCCGCACCAACTGGTGGCCGACTGATCGATTCAATTGAACTCGATGCTGCTGGTTCCGGTAAAACAATTCCCTTCATACTGATAAGTCTCGACATCTCCTCTTCAACAACTGAAAATCCCTCATTTTCTCCTGAAACATTTCTGACAATATTTTCCAACTTATTTTGCAGATTCTGTGCCGAACTTAAATTTTTTGGTGGTTTCGGGACACCATTTTGTAATTCATGTACAGGCGGGTCAGATGGAAGTGTGCTTTTTTCAGAAGTCGTTGTCGTGGTGGTAACAGCTTCATTCTCCTTTGTGACAAGGACTTCAACGTATCGGGCAGATCCGGACTCGACTTCAGCGGTAATTACGTCTCCAACATCCATTGCTAAATATTCGGGGGAGTTTGGCAATAGAAGTCTCATATAGCCGTCATCATCTCGTGCATATCGGTCGTTTCCAATGTAAAGTCTTTGAAGTGTGTGGTTGGAAGTGAATGCGTCGAATAAAGCTGCAAAACCTTTTTCAAAGACTTGAGCAGGGCCAAAGGTGAGTTGAAGGAGAGTTTTGTTGATTTTAAGTGCCTGGATGAAAGTAATCGAATAAGAAAAGAAGGAAGAAAGAAAGTGTTTTTTTTCTTCACCTCTGCAAGTAACACGACATCGTCATCTGTCAAATCATCATCATTGACGTCGAGCATGTGAATATCACAATTTGGCTCAAGTAGCTCATTAATCAGCCACTGTACATCAACATCTCCTTCATGTTCAACAACAGTCTCAACTCGCTTTTGACCATCGTAAGAAACAATTGCGTCTTCAGGATTCACCAATGTAACGGTCGATAACAAAGACGACGAGCCATCGTTGATAACTGCAGCAGTATTAACTTTGTTAGCAGCCGCCTGTTTCTTATTTTTGCGATGATGCACAAGTGGAATTTCCTCATCTTCATCATCATCATTATCCCCTTGAAACGAAACAGTTTTTGGACTAGCAGTAATAATATTACCACCAACACCACTGCTAGGATCATTATCATAATTGTCAGACTCGTCGACAAGCTCGTCCGAAATTTCTCCAGCCCCTAGAATTTGTACCTCACCAAATGAAACTTCACGAGTTTTCCCTTTCCCGTTGAGCAAGGCACCAACAAATTCTTGGTCCGGCTCGTGAGTGCGGCCTGGATGATCCCATTGCACGACGCGCGACGGAATATGGTAAAAGTACACCGGGTCGCCATTGTCGGGGATCAGTTTGACCCACTCTTTGTATCCCTCGATATTTTCGGGGTGGATTTCGGGTCTTTTGGGTGGCGGAGCGGCAGTCGCGGATTGTTCTTCTTGTACAGTTGGTTGAACAAAGAGTTGTTGTTGTATGGGTTCAGTGGCGATCGATCTTGGCTGGGCTGATTGCGACTGCTGGGTAACTGGTAGAGCTGGAGCGAAATTAACAGGAGGTGCGTATTTGCTTGGAGAAATAATTTGGTCAACTGATGTTTTAATTTGTGGTTGCAAGATCAGCCATGGGTGCTTGAGGGCCTCTGAAGCAGTCGGTCTGTTTTCTGAATTCGCAAATGTTTGATGAAAAAACAAACAGAGAAGAGTAGAGAAGCAAACCTGGATGCTCTTTCAGAAGATCTGTAATAAATGATTTTGCTTGATCTGAAATCGATATAATCGAATCGAGAAAGACGAGTTTCGGCTTAGAGCCAAGAACAGATGTTTTGATTGGACCATTTTCGTAAGGAAGTTTGCCATAGAGAAGCTGAAATGTGAGACAACCAGTAGACCATATATCAACAGCGCGGCCGTATTTCTCTTTCTTTAGAATTTCGGGGGCCTGTAAACATATGAATGTGAATTCATGAATTCTCAAGATACAAAAAAGGTGATACGGTACCATGTATCCTTTGGTTCCTTTGATTCCGCCACAGCAATTATAGCCATTATCTTCGGCGCAGACACCAAAGTCGGCGAGCTTGAGAGAATCGAGCGCATCAGAAAACAAAAGAATGTTGTTTGGCTTGATATCGCGATGCACAAAATACTTTGAATGTACGGTAACGAGACCCTCCAGCACACAGCGCACTACACACGCAGCCTCAGATTCGCTCAAGCGTCCGCGGCGTTCGATAATATCGGCAAGCGAACACTGAGCTCTGTTTTTTTTTTTTGTAGGAATCAATAAGAGGGAAACTTAAGGAAAATTCGGCGCAAAGTAGTACATAAGGTTGCAGAAAGAACACGTACTTTTCCATTACGAGAACAAACTGCTCTTCCTGGTTTGTATAGAAGCCTTTGAATTCGACGATGCGGAAGGGATTCATTTCGGAGAAGCGACGCAGCGCTTGAGCCTCCAGTTCGATCTGGTCGCGACGCACAGGATCCTCGGATACCGGAATCAGCTTCATTACAACTTCGTTTGCAGTTGTGATTATATTTCCGGTCGGACTGCTTGCGTTCGGACTTTCGCCATCATTAACATTCGCATTATTCGCATTTGCATTTGCTGCATTGTGGTCCACCGCAACCCATAGCTGGTCGTTGCCATCCACAACGCGCCTTGTTGGCCAGAATCGTTCAACTGCCATAGGGAATATTTGATGAAGTTTTGATTCCTTTCAATTTGAGATGCTCGAAATTTTTTTCAACAATTTGTCTGTTTCAAGACCAGCCATCCCCACAAACACTTCAAAAATATCTATTACAGTTACTTGATCAATATTTTATTTTATCTTCACGCCATTAGTTTTTTTTTTCAACGTTTTAATCTTACTTCCGACAACAGTATCCCTCACTTTAGGGTTGAAGTTTGGATGTTTGAAATGCAAAATGAAAATGCAATAGCATAACATTCTTAAATTTTTTACTTCAGTCGCATCAGAAGGAAAATTTCGGATTTTTTGATAGTAACGCCTGTTTTATGTAGAATTTTTAAAATTTATTGGGCAACTATACAAAAACCCAAGCAGTTATCAAGCATAGTTTACCGGTCAAAAATGAGAAGATTTTCAAAATTTATATAAGAAAAAAGATAAAAGAAAATGAAGAGATACAGAAAAGAAGAAAAAGGAAAATACTGTCCTCAAGTAGGTGTTTGGTATTCTCTTCACATAGAAGTGAAAAAGAAAATTATTCACTTATACAATTGCGAAAGTTCCTCTGACGGTCGATCGAGCTGTATACTGATTGAGTGCTCTGGTATTTTGCAATATTTTTGAATGTTCGATTGGATGAATATAACGTAATTTATATTGAAAAAAACTAGAGCACAAAATCTCTATCATCCTCTTCTCCAATACTGGGCTGTTCAGAATAATCAGCCATTGTCATATCGATATTCTGCAGATACTGAGGAATACTATTCGTGCTAACATTCGCGCTATCAAGATAGATTTGGTCATACTCTCCTTCATCACCATTATGCTTTTTGTGATATTTTGATTTCTTGCGCTCGGACGCGAATTCATCTGCGCCATCGTGCACTGCTAGAATTTCTTGCGCAATACCAGCCATAAGTGCGGCATTATTAGATTCTTCATGATGACTTGATTTCTTATGCTTCTTTTTCTTCTTCTGTGTTGTTGCAGCAGCCAGATCCAGAATGCCTGCAAAAAGAGCCTCTTGTTCTTGAGTAATCTCATTGGTATGCTTTTTTTTGTGCTTTTTCTTCTTTTTTGCTGGAAAGGAAAATTTGATACATTATTAGCAATAAAATAAAATTGAACCTTATTCTCACAAGATTCACAAGCGTCGTCCAATTCTCGAAGGCCAACATCTAAACCAGTGAAACCCTCCAGTTCTTCGACATCACTGCCATCATCGCTACCTTTGCTCTTCTTTTTTGATCGCTTCCGCTTGACGCCTGCCACAACTTAACTTATCTTATCCTGCAACAACCGAATTTGCTCTACCGGATCAAGAGCCATATCTTCAGAATGTGTCACAGACGATAGGTCGTATTCATTTCCAGCCGATAACTTAGAGCGAGAGCAGAAGCAGAGCTGCTCAATCCATTCGCTCGCGATGACTTGGGCTTGCTCTTCTTGGGGTTGAAGTCGACATCGTCATCAAAATCAGACTCGACTTTTGCGGAATTTTTCGATGACGCTATTGGGGCAATAGGTGCAGTAAAATTAGTTCGTCGATTTCCGCCACTGCCACGTTTCTTACTCGGGTCTAGCACACATTCACACAGCGCATAGAATCGCTTCATCGCAATGGCTTCTTTCATCCAAAAAAGGGCGAGAGCATTTGCCGCAGGGAGAGCAGCTGTTGTTTGAAGATAATTTTCATAAATAACGGAATCATTAATAAATAAAATTAAAACAAAGAGGGGGAAAATAGATAAATAAACATATACCCTTCACATATAAATCGCCTCGATTCAGACCCCATTCAGCAATCCCTATTAAATATGCCTTATCGTGCTCTTTTGACCACCACTCTGGAAAGCCAGAGCGACCAATAGTTCGCAAAGCAACTATGTTCGAATCGAGCTGCAAATTGGATGCTATCAGCAAAGAAAAAATAGGGAAAAAACTCACTTGAGGATTATCCAAAATGTCTTCGCGTAATTTTGTCATTGATTCGACTCTTTTTATCAACTTTTTCGTTTTATCCAACGTGATGAAGTCCATTTCTGCAGCTGTAAGAAGAGGCTTTCCAGGTGTTGGAGAGACAACTTCACGACATTATGTCATAAGCTTTCCAAAATATTCTTCGAGGACATCTGGTGCTTTTTTTAACTGAAATATTTCCTTGAAACGTGTCCAGTCGCGTAGACCAGTTGGTGTTTTATCAGTTTCAACTTCATATGAAGACAGTGTACGATAAAACTCTAAACAGGAAAAAGCGAAAAAAAAATATTATATCAAAAAATTTGGTGTGTGGCAAGTCTGTGACAAACCAAGTCTATCCCTCTTAGTCAACTCTCTTTCCTTCAACTTATTCCTCTCTTCTTCCTTTTCCTGCCTTACTTTCGCTCAGTCTTCCAAAAGCATCCGTTTCTGCTCTTCACGCGCAGAATTGACCTGATCACGAAGAAACGCGGCAATAACCTTTCGAATCCGACGACCCAAATCACTTGCTGTTGGCAAAAGATCCAAGCGCACCGCCGACTTATTTTTCGGTTCGTTTACATCCATCGCATCGTCTTCACCAACATGTGGCTGTCGCCTCACTTTCACCTGCAGCTATTTGACTTCCTTCACTTTCCGTCTTGACGTCAGTGCCTGGCGTTTCGCCGGAAACTTCGGTGTTTTTAGAATTAGATATTGGCACCACGAGAACAGTTGTTAACGAAGGCATAGGGTTTTCGATCAGATGCAATGACCGCGTACTTCCCGTAACCGTGTTTAAGCGTTCCAATAAGCAAATCCCGATCTTCATTATCGCCCCACCACGCGTTCACAGGCGCTCCAAAAATCATGGGCATCTTAGAATGTTCATTTGGCTTGATTTTTTCACGAATATTGTAAAGCTGCAAAAAAAGAAAAAAGATCTTGATTAGCATGAATAACAAGTCAAAAAAAACTTAAATAAAGCAGACCATTTGAAGTCTCAGCAAAAGATTTTTTGCCTTTCTGCCAATATAATCCCGATGATCTTTCGGCGCATCAAGGAACGCAGATCGATATCCGGCAATCTGATGAATGTCAGCCACAACAATAAATGTAAATATTAAATTACCTGTCACTTTGTTGCTCCCTTGTATGGAGCAGATAAATCTGCAGTTTCAATATCAGGAATTTCATCAAGCTGCATCATATTTTTGACATCCTCCACAACATCAGCATCAGCTGCGTTGCATGTAAGAACAAACTGTATCACACATGGAAGCAAGCTTTCAAATCCAAAACGCTCCTCAATAACTCCATGAAAAAAGAAGCAAACACTAACCAATAAAGCGGTCCCACCGAGAATAGCCAAACGTCATCAAACACCGTTCCAAGCGAAGGCAATCTGCCTGCGACCATAATTTTGGTTGATTTGACGTGTCCTTTTTTCGTTGTACATCGTCGTTTGCTGGGCATAATCAGTCAAACTTGCTTAATAAATGACTACAAATGCTTACGATCAAACGAAACATCGCCTTCTGGTTCAGCTTCATCAACAAACTGGTCTCCGAATCTTTGAACTGTCGGAAAATGTCAGTAATGATTGTGAGAAGGAAAATAATCAAACCTTGTTTCGTCATTCTCGCAGTATCTATGATCAAGTCAGGTGCTTTTGGAAGCTCAGCAACATTTAATTCAGCCTTTTTAGCAACTTTGTCCCAAAACTCAGGATCATTAATATCGACCATTACTATCCCAAAAAAGAATTATTAGAGACGCAAAACGCATACAGATACATTCACAAGAGCCTTCAGAAGTCGCAAAAGTGGCTTTTGAGAAGATGGAGCTCTTTTCTTGACTATTGTCATGTCGAATAACCTGAGTACGGCGAGTGAGAATTTGATCAATATCTCCTTCATCATTCCTGTAAAAAGTTGAATTTGAAAAACAAAAAAACAAATTTGAAAAAATCCTCACGCTTCATTATCATCCATAAACGCTGCATATGCTCCCTTTTTCAGCAAGTCTTCAATTTCAGTCTTTGAAATTCCGGACACTTTGCTTCCTTCAGACTCATTGGCACCTGTCGCATCTCCATATGCAGAATTTGCATCCGTCCGCTGTAAAATCGCTTTGTCAAGTCCAAGCTTCATGCTAGCTCTATCAAACATTTCTCGCTCGTATGTGTTACGTGTGACAAGCCTGAATATCAACACAGACTACTTCTGTCCAATACGGTACACACGCGACTGTGCTTGCAAATCATTTTTTGGATTCCAGTCGCTATCGAAAATAATGACGGTATCGGCTGCAGTTAAGTTGATTCCAACACCTCCGGCTCCAGTACAGAGTAAGAAAACTTTTTTCAAGACATTCAAATTCAATTTTCACATTCCAGTTTTGAAAAATCACTTACCAAAAGTTTCACAGCCCAGTGCTGAAAAGCGATCAATAGCTAAAATTTAATGTAAAAAAAAGATATTGAAAATTCAATAAACAGTGCAAACCGACCAGCTCGCCATAAATCACCACGAACTGAACCATCGATTCTCTCGAAACTCCATTGCTGGCCACGCAAATAATCTTGAATTAAATCCAAGCATCTGGTAAAATAACAAGTGATTTAAATTGGAGGAGAAAAACGCAAAAAAAACAACAGTCAAACCTTGTCATTTGCGAAAAAATCAAAACTTTATAGCCACCTTGCTTCAACTTTCTCAAAAGTTTGTCGATGAGAACTATTTTTCCTGAAGCTTGCGCCAATGCTTGAAATTGCTTTTCAGGCGTATCTGTATTGTATTCAGCGATTATAGCGGCTTCAGCACCTGGGAAAAATCATTGGCAAAGAGGAACTTAATATTAAAATAAAATAAAGGAGATTAAGAACCAACCGTCCAACAGAAACGGATGACTGCAGCACTTTCGCAGCTCCATCATAGCGTTAATCAAGTTTGGAACATTACTCTTTTTATCCGCTCCCTGCTTTAACCTTGAAAGTTTCTGTAGAAAAACACATCCAGTCAAAAAAAATAAAAATAACAACAAAAACAAACACACTTTTCCAAAATTGACTTGTACCACTTTTTCTGCATAGTAGTCAATTCGCTAATTTTGACGGAAAAAGAAGTTGAAAACAACCAAAAAAATTAGAATTAAAATAAAAGCAACACTCACACGTCGATAATGGTTTCCTCCTTGATCGGAATAGACTTCTCAACATTTTCCTTCAACCGTCGCAACATCAGAGGTTTCAACAACGCCTGCAATTTCTCGACATCCTGTGCACTCGACAAGTTTCTGAAATCTCGCTGGAATTCGCGTTCGGAATTTCTCAGGGTGTAAAAATTTAGCAGCGCCCATAACTCGTCAAGACTGTTTTGAAGCGGTGTTCCTGTCAGCAGCATGCGGTGCTCCATTTTGTACTGTTTTAGAACTTCACTGATTTTGGACGCTTTGTATTTTAGGCGGTGTGCTTCGTCTAGGACAATGCAGCGCCAGTTAATTGGACGAAGTTGCGACACTGGGTTGTAAAGAAAAAACTATTAAAATTCAATTTTGCTGCGAAACTTAAATAAAAGTCGGCGTACTTCCAGATGCAGCCATTTCATAAGTCGTTAAAATAACATCAAACTTGTAAATATTCGCAACAATTTGATGCTGGTTCTAATTAATCGTATGATCATATTGTGAAAAAAAAATGAATGAAAGAACAAAGGGATAAAAAAAGTGTTCTCACATCTCGGTAATAAAACTCAGTTTCTACAATCAAATTTCTCGCAGTATCCCTTCCGTGATACACAACAACATTCATATCACTCCATCTGTTCAACTCGCGCTCCCAGTTTCCAATCGTCGACAATGGCGCAATCACAAGAAAAGGCCCTTTGATGTTGCATCGTGTATAAATATAATCCAAAAATACCGTCGATTGTACAGTTTTTCCAAGACCCATTTCATCGGCAAGAATGCTCTTTTGGTTGTTGTACCAGCTCTATGGATGGAATCAGAATTAATTTTTATTTTTAGAATTTAATTTTTTTTTGCGAAAATTTACCAGAATAATAACCAATTGAGTCCTTCTAGTTGATAAGTTCGCAATTGCATATCATTTTTATAATGGAAAAAAAATGAAAAGTTCATAATTGTGAGTATAAATAGCCCGGTTGTACGAGGCTGCTTACACTGGTGATTCATCCATTTTACTCCATTCTCGAGCGGATGGGCGCACTCCTTCATTTTGGTAAGATCTAAACTTTGAATCATCAACCTCTCGTTGATCGTAAAATTCTTAAATTTTCGAATCATCAATCTGGTGAGAAAGAAAGAAAGAAGGAAAAAAGTTCAACAAAAAAATTTGAAAAAAAAAGTGTATTTTACCTCTTGAACAATTGAGGTTGATACCCATGTACTAAAATCATAGGTTTGTGAACACCACTTGACAAGATACATGACTTCACCATTATTGTCCCCATCATCAATGATTCGATCCATTTGCTTAAACGACGGGTTGAATGGTTCTTCTTCACTCCATTGAGTTTCGAAGAGAGGCTTGGCGAGAAATTTCTGCAGCCTCATTTTACCCATTCGATCAGCTTCGATTTCAGTTTTTGAAAGCCATTCAGCATGATACTAGCTCATGTTCTAAGTAGGTGACAAGTAGAAATAATCTATTTAGGATCCAAAAACAAATAGGCAACAAACCTTATACTTGACTAAAACATCTTCTTCCCTCACAAAATAGCCGTCAGCTGCATAAACAGCCGGTTTCCAGGACAGTAACTTGTCAATACCTTGAGACTTGTTGCCCATCTCAATAACAACAATTTCATGTGGAACGATTTTGGCAGTTTTTGGCCCCTTCTTTTTTGGAGCAGTAGAGAAAGAGGAAAAGGATGACTTGCTTTTGTGATGGTTTTTGGTGAAAGCAGCCGATTGCTTCAATTTCTTTAATGATGAAGCAGATGTCTTTTTTGCGAAGGAAGTGTCAGAATCATCACCGGCACCGAGCTGGTCGATTTCATTCGATTCAGATGGGGCATCATTATTCATAGAGTCGGAATCATACTGGCACGAAACCAAAGAAAAACAGAGTTAGAACAGGACGATGTAAAAAAAGAAAAGAAAAAACACACCACAATTGTAGCACTTTTTTTAGACGCGACCGCTATTTTGGGAGCATTGCTGCTACTGTTGTTATTGTTGTTGCTGAGCTTAAGAGTGATTTTAGCCGGGGGGTATGAGATTGCGGCTGCCGGCGGCGGCAAGTAGACGCAGTTAGCAGCAGGCAAAAGCGGTTAATGGCAGGATCAGCAGGGCACTAAACTAAGCTATACTGTTCTGCTTTGCGTGTATCTGTTCGCGCAAATACTTTTGCGCTGCGCTTGCTTCGTGTTTCACAATCTGAAAACTGCTTCAAAACATGTCTTTCGTCCTTCGTCCATCTCAAAATTTTGCTTCCGACGACAACAACTCCACTACCAACTAATACCGTATATTCACGTTATACGCATGACTATGTGTGTATTAAACACTACTATTCACCCGTATCAATTTCCCACCACGCCCTTCACTTTTTTTCCTCATTCTTTTCACAGTTCATAATCATTTAATTCAATACTCAAATAAAATGTAAAATATAATAATTATGCAATAAAAAGGATGAAAGAGTCCATCAAAACTCCAGCCACTTGTTGAAATACACACATCCCTCCGGACTCACTGGCCCACCGCTTTTGCAAAACCCACTTACGTTACACTTTCCACACGGAATCTCACTCCACCACGTCCCGCCCCACGTACCACTCCCAATCTGTCCGTGCCCCACACTTTCTCCGCGCACGGCACGATACATCCACATCTCAACAACACTATCTTCCCCATCGTCATCATCATCATCTTCACTCATATGGTTGCGGTCGCCCATAGCACCCGCCCGGCGAATCCGCACAATTTTACCGTCATACCACAACCGATCCACAAGCATTTGCACATCCTCTAATGTCAGGCTAATCTTCAAAACCCCACTCCGTTTCAAAAAATTATGTACGTCGCTGGTCGTTGCGTATGCCTGATGATCAGGTGGAAAAATGAGTTCGCTACTAGAAGTCATCAAAGTTCCGCTGACTGCTATTGTTGCTGTTGTTGATTTCGGCCAGCTTTTCGTTGATATGAATTTGAATGTCATTTCCGCAAGTCCTTCAATGAACGGCACGTCCAGTTCAGAGTCGGTGTACCATGCTCCTCCCGTCAATTCTTCGCTTGGCGCCAGGTCAAAGAGAATATACAGTTTTCGTGTTGGATGCTGATCGAAAGTTGGGGAATAAAAAATCGAAATATAAGAGTTGAGGAAAAAAAAGTACATTAAATAGTGAAAGAAAGGATAATAGTGCATAGTACTGATCTATTATGAGAAAAACAAACCTTCACACTCTTTGTGCCTTTTATTAACCGCAATTTTTCAAGCGATTTGATACATTCATTGACAATTTGTTGGTGCAATCCAGATTTAGTTTTGATTTCCTTGGTCCAGATCCCTGCAGGGAAGACAATTGTTAAACTGTGGAAAAAAAATCAGACAGAAAACGTACCTTTCGATTTTTCATTTTTGATAAGATTGTAAATTATAATTTCTGTCTGGGACAAGTCTCTCGTTCTAACACAAAGTATCATTTTTAGTAATCAATTAATTACGCTGGATGCATCAAAAATGAATGGAAAATACGGGTCAAACTCAACTTGATTGCTTCATTCTCGTCTCGCGCTTTAAACAAAAGTTGCTTTCCAACTGTAACAAATTCAACCAATCCCTTTCATGAGAAAATTAAAAAATTAAAAATAAAAAAAGATATTCAGCTTGCGAAAAAGATTACCTGCTCACTCAGATTGTTGACGAGATTCACAATTTCGTTCTTGCTCAATTCCGAGAACTCATTGACGATAACATTTTCGCTTGCTCCCTGAACGGTACATCGCAAATTAATTGAGGAATTTTGAAATCAATTATTGCTCGGTGTGAAAAATTCCTTTGTGTAGTTATCGTTTTTGCTTGCCTTCGGATGTTGTCTGATCGCAGCCAATAGTTGTTCTTCTTGAGGAGTCATTTTTTCCGTTCGAAAAAAAAAAAAAAAATCCATTTATTTAAGAAACGCTTTCTTTATGAGTCAAACGCATGCTCATCCCAACAATCTTACTTCATTAATTCTGATAAAAAAGAGCACCCAACCCGCTCCTGCATTAGTTTCAGAACTCTCTCACTCCTTTGCGGTTTTCTTTGTCGCAGATCCAAGAGTGTTTTTCGTAGCCTTTGCCACCAACGCCGGGGTCGATTTCGGAGACTTCTTGGCATCAGCTATGACAGGCGTTGCAGAGTTTGAAGACGCTCGGGTTCCTCTGGAAGCAGCGGGTGGAGTCAAAATCTTTCCAGCTGAATTTTTTGTATTTTTTTTTGATGGTGTAGCATCAGAAGGTGATTTGGTTGTAGATTTTTTTGCTGCTGAATCATTCTTTGCGGAACCGTTAGCAGCACTTGGAGGGGTAGCATCTGGTTTAGTCGTCGGCTTTTTTTCCGAATCCTTCTTTGCTGAATTCTTCTTTGCTGAATCGTTCGCAACCGCAGTAACCGCGACGAGTGGCGTTGATCCCTTATTGGACGGAGTTGTCACAGCAGAAATAGGCTTTTTTGGAGTTTCTTTCGTGTTGACAGCAGTCTTTTCTGGAATCGACTTTGATTCATTTTTTTCATTTGACGGTGTGGTTGATTGTTTTGACGGTGTGGTCGATTTCTTTGGTGTATCTGCAGCCTTTTTGGGCATTGCCGTTTCTTTTGACACTGATTTTGCTGGAGACGGTGAAGCTTTATTTACAGCCGCAGTTGATGATCTTGTCACAGCAGTAGCCTTTTTCGCTGTTTCAGTCTTAGTTGCCGGCTTTTCCGGGGTTGAAGCAGATTTGGCAGACACAGTTTTGTCATCTTTTGATGGAGGACCAGCCGTTGAAACAGATTTCTTCGGAGTTTTTGCCTTCTTTGTTTTAGGCTGTTCTACTTCCGCGTCGAAAACGGCTGTTTTTGCAGTAGCTGCGGCGGCAGTGACAGAATCATCATCAGCAGTCCGCTTCTTGTTATTTTTGCGACTAACATTGGAAGAATTGGTTTTTGACGAAGCATCTGCGGTCACTTCAACAACAACATGATCGGTTTTAACCTTTTTTTCGGACGAAGCGGCAGCAAGTCCAGAGAATCCATCAAAATCATAGTCGATACCCATGTGCTCCAGCTGCTTTCTCTTCTTTTGCTCTCGCGATACAAGTTGCTGGATTTTGGAGGCGACTGTGGCTGGTGTCAATGGCTGTTGAGGGACATTTAGCTTCATTCCCAATAAAAGAAAGAAAAGAAAAAAACACGAAACCTTGTTAACTCTCGCTCGCTCAATCTTGTTTGTTGGTAAAGTTTTGAATTTCGTGTCCCAGCCTTTGAATGTTTCACTATGCAGATTCTCCCAAGGCACCACTTTACATTGCAAAACATGGCTGAACAGCAGGTAACCTTGCATAGTATCTGCAACAATTTGTGCGATTTGAGGAGTCTCGAATTCAATAAACGCAAAATGTCTTGATGCACCCGTCTATAATACGAGGGAGAAAAAATATCAGTTCACCAATAATAAAATAAGAATGGCAATTTCCAGTATTTCTGTACCTTTTTGTTTCTCGACAAGCGCAAGCGCAACACAGTCCCAAACTGCGAAAAATAAGATTTCATTTCCTTTTCATAAAATCCGTGAGGAATTCGTCCGAGATAAACAACACCAGTGGAAGGAAGTTGTGATTGATGAACGCGTGTTGCTTTTCTGATTGCATCTATTTCCTTCTGTTCTTTTACTTGAGCCGCCGTCGATTTCTTGGGGATAATAGCTGATGCTTTTGTTGCTTGGATTGCGCTTTTGAGCGATACAATCGCGTCTTGCATTGCAAGTTCATCAATTTGATGGTCTAGTTCGTTTCTGTCGTTGTTCTCACTGATAGCACTATCATTATCACTATCATCATCATTCTCGCCATCATCTTCATTATCCTCATTCAACCCGCCATTCTCACTCTCGCTGGCATTGTCAGCGTAAAGATCCGCGCCAACAACTTTCTCGAATTCTTCGTCCGGTATATCGATTTCTTCAACATCGGTGCCGTCGTCTTCTTCGTCATCCCACTGGTCGTCTTCATCTTCATTGTCATCCGAATCGCGATTATCGTCACTTTTAGTGATTTGTTTCGGCACTGGTTTCTTTGCGACGGCAGCAGGTTTCTTATTTTGAACGGATGCGCTTGTTTTCTTTACTGCCAGAGCTGATTCTGCTTTTGCTTTTTCAACTTGTTCTAATGCTCTTGTGTTAGTGACTTTTCTGACCATTTT
>JADGJH010000459.1:0-18324 GCA_027596945.1 Physocladia obscura
AAAAAAAAACGTATGAAAATAGTAAATCCAAAAATGATAAGGAATTATGACAGATTGAAAATTACATAAAAAGGATTAAATAAATGGCTGTTGATAAATGAGAAGAATTTTGTGAAAATTTGAAGGGAGAAAGAACAATGGCTTTGTTGGAATTGAGATACCTGGGTGCCATTTGTGAGCAGCAAATGTAAGAAACCATAAGTTGACTATGATAATGGAAAACAAGGCCATACAAGGGAACTTACAATGAAAAAAAAAGTGATTGCTAAAGATTATCTACAGATCAATAATATACAGCAATTGGAAAGTCGGTATTATGAAAGTCTTTTTCTAAAGCAAATCCTGGCAAAGCTTTTTTTCATTGTAAATGTGAAACAATGAACGGTAAATTGAGAAATATATGTTTTCTTTCTTTCTTGATTCAATCCATACATATATTTTTTAATTCACTTAGCTTAATGCCTGTGGCATTTATAAACAGAAAGCACACAACTTGATGTGTTATCCCAGAACTTTTTATAAGTTCTGAACATACATTTTGAAAATCAAAAGAAAAAAAATACCCAATTGTACATTAAACATACAGAACACAAAAACTGGTATAGCACCACACCCCAGCACCAATTTATTACTACCTTGCTGCTCCTGGTAAGTCCTGTATAGCTCCTTAGTATATCATGCTACCATTCTAACCAAGTACACTAGCTTTGCTCTTTGTGCCCTTCACATTATTGTATTACTCTGATCAACCCCCTACAACTTCAATTTTTGCTCTGATGCTCTTATTTTTAGACTTGACCCCACTGATGGAAACTTTGCAACTCTATTTTTTAATATTATTTTTATTTATTTATGCTTATGTCAAGTTCTGCTTTGAATTTTTATTTTTTTTTCATTCAAAATAAATGGCTCTTTATGGAGCTTTTTTAATTATTTTTAAAAAAATTTTTTTTTCTATGAAAATAGAGAATGTATGGCCATATAAATGAGTCATCAAAATTTTCAAAATTTATTTGTTCATAACTGAAGTAGCTCATAAAATTTCACTTCCAAACTTTACAGTCAAGCTTTTACTGAGGAACAATATCAGGTTCATATTTTTTTGAATTTTTTCAAGTTCATGACTGAAATAAAAGGCTCTGTACATTTGTCATGTTTATTTCCATTTTCTGAAATTTGTTATGAAGTATGTGAGATGAAAAAAGCAATCCATCATTTTCTGATGCTATACAAGCTTTATTAAATCCCTCATTTTTTGGAAATTTCTAGCATCCAGAAATCTCTGGGCAACATATTTTTAAATTGTTTCTATTGTGGTCCATGCTTTTGTCTGGTGATTGTGTTGAGGCTGTGTGTTAAAATATTAATTACGTTATCATCAATTTCACCAATGGCACTACTTCAAACAAATGTGGTTGAATTAATTGGATAAATTTGCAATATTGGATCTGATCCTATTTGGCCAGTGTTTTCATTATTATTTATTTGTTCATCAATTTCTTCTATCACAAAAATTTTTCTTGTGCTTTTGTTAATTTTTGGCGTATTGACTGCTTTAATTCTTCCAGCATTACATTTTGTAGATGTGTGTGGCCTTGAGTTGAGACATGCTGTAATTTTTGATTGCTTTTTGTTCTCTACATTTTTAATGTGATTTCTTGTACTATTGGTTTCTGTGAAGGAGACTTCTTTATCTATTTCTGTTTGTTTGTCAGGCTATGTGTTTACAGTTTTGGTGGTTTCCTGCATTGCTGATCTGCACTTTTCAGCTTCAAACATTTTTTTTGTTGAAGATTCAAGCTGTATTGAAAGATGAATTCACTTTTTATTGAACGGAATCACTCAATTTGTTTAAAAAGTAAAGAACAAAACAGTGGACTTGCTCTTTTTATGATTAAGCAGAAGCTGTTGTATTAACACAAAAAAGTTTTGTATGGGGAGGGAAATGCAAGATTTATTTGAAGTCTGTTTTTGGAATTTTCGTGATTAAGGATTTTTGAACAATAAAAATCTAGAATAAAGAAAAGGGAATTCTTGCTAAAATTCCACACCATATACAATCATAAACAGAGATTGCAACACATGTTGATTTCTTTCGAGAACTTCTGATGTTGGTGCATCATTAGCTGGTGTCATGGTTTTAGATACTTCACTCTCATCCAAATTGGATTTTCTATCAAGATTCTTCATAAGTGTTTCATTTTTGGTGCTTTTCTTAGATACGTTGCTCATCATTTCTGAAGTCTCTGTTCAGATTGAGTGCATAAAGTTGAAGTTTGGAATTAGTCCAAAAAGACCATGGTTAAGTTGTTGATTCAATGCTGAAAATCACAGTTCTGTAATTCTGGATTGTTTTTTAATTTTCTCATGATTGAGTCAAGTGATGGCAGTGGTCTTCAGAGATTTTCCACTATTTGTGAGAGATGTTAGACATTCTGTTGTGCTTTCCCTCAATAGTTTCAATTGCAGTACTTTGCATATTGGCATTACTGCCCAGTTTTTCAATTTGCTGTTCATACTCAATTAGATTGTTTTTTAGATTGCTGCATTGCTTTTCAATGCTATTTATCTTCTTTGGAAGTGCCACAATTTCTCCTTGCACTCCATCACATATTGTGGTTTGTATCAGCTGTTGGATTTGCAAGTTGTTTTATTCAGTGGTGTTATTGTCATTTGTCTGCAAATCTATCAAGATATTTCATTCATATGTTTCTCCAGCTGCTGCAGCCTTTCTTGAGATCAGGCAAAGTGGCATGAGTGTTTTGCTTCTGTTGCTGCTGTTGGAGTTACTGCGGCTATTGATGCCAGTACTGCTGCTATTATTCCCATTTTGTCTTTCACATATTTGCAGAAAAGGAATTGCAAATTTCATCAAAGCCAATAATTTTTTGCATTTCCTTCAGTAATGTGTTCAAATGGTGGTGGTAATGCAATTCCCTCAGGGTGGGTCGCACTGCAAAGCACCTCCATAGTGTTGAATTCAAACAGCCTTTGAAATGCTGCAAGTGAGGTTTCATTCTTTGAGAAAGTTTTCAAAATTTGAGTGTGTATCTTTCTCTTTTTCAAGTTGCAAGACTGCAACAAATGTGTTGATATCTTTGCACAAGATGTACACTGTGTGGCTCATTTCCAATTCAGTGACAGGAGCTGTTAGTTTGTATTTTTACATACTTGGAATTTTTGATATAGCTTTCAGTCTTTATTCTGTATGCTTGACATTTTCTTTTAGAAAAATTTGTAAAAATTTTTAAATGGCCTTGCAGTTTTTCAAGTGCAATAATGTTTGCTTTTCTCTTTTACTATCTTTATAATTTAGCAAAAAGTTTTTTAGAAAAACCAGCATTATGATGGCTGTATTTTTGTTTTAAACAGTACTTTTATTTTGCTTTTCAGCAGTACTATATTTTTATTTAAATCTAATGCTCTTATTCTGAGCTGTTGTTTGCATACAACTTTGTTTTTAAGGGCCACACATCTATTCTCGGTATGTAGGCAGTGGACCTATTTGTGGCCACTACTTCCTTTGTTTTGGGCCAGTAAGACTAGTTTGCTGTGTGCTGATACTGCGGCTCTCATAGAAAGAATCATTCCAATACTAGCCAGTTGGGGAATGGGGCATTTTGACAAGATACTCACAGTTGAGACATCTGGGATGAGCAAATCCTTCCAAACAGGCACACTAAAGTACTCCAAAAGGACCTCAGAAGTCTGTGGTGCTGCAAGCACCAAGCCAGGTATGTGCCACAAAAGAGGACCAGCAGGTAATGCCATTGCAAAGAGAGAATTGTCAGTGATAGACTTTTTTTTAATTATCTGCTTGCAAAATTCTGACAACACATGTATGACTAATTGTGTGCCACAGGACACAACTGTCAGAGATCTGTAATCACCATTCATCTTGTTTTTGTTGTCCCTGTTGTTGATGCTCCTTCCAGGATGACTCCACTCACAAAAACCAACACTTGATGGTTTTGGGATTAACCTGTTGTGCAAGAGTGGCTGACCAGCTGCAGAAAGTAATCTTGGTTGCTGGGAGGGCTTGCCATTAGGGTGAAGTAGCTGGTGAGTGTGGCAGAAGTCCAAGAATTGCCATTGGGCAGAACTGTAGTTGCAGCAGGTTGAAGCTGCAATTCTATCAAAGAGGTAATATACCACATCTTGCAGAAGGTACCAATCCAGAATTTCTTCACTTGTATATAACTGACAAAAATTTCCAAAATATTTTTGTCAAAAATTGCTAGTACAATGGCAAAGTATGGAGTAATTGCAGCACAAAAATTGAAGCAGCAGAGTGAAAATTAAGCAACCACGTGATATTCGCGTGTTTTGGTAGGAAGTGTACCAGGCAAAGTTGGGCTGAGGGAGGTCTCAGGTGTGAGCTGCCTGAATCTCGGCATATTAAAATGGGACTGGGTGTCAGCAACAGAGTTAGCATAAGTTGAGATCCATTCAGAACAGATGAGGAAAAAATGGGCTGCAGCGATGAGAGAAAGGATGCAGAGCAAGTGTTGACGAGATGGAGAAGCACAACACGGGGCACCATTAATCCAGTGATGGTCGGCATCATTTTTGCAGAAAATCCGAATCCTTAGTGACTTCTGCAGAGACTAAAGGTCACTACAGTCATCACCACAACTAAAAACTTGGTCCACTGAGGCAGGTTTTAATTTAGTAAAACCAGTTCAACATGCAAGGAGGTGTGGAAAAGTTTTTCTTTTTTTTTTTTTGTTTTTTCAAATCCTCTGCCCCAGCTAGTAGCCTTGCTTCCACCTAACCTTTGCCCACTCTGTGCCTTTTCTTCCTTTCTTTCTTTTCTTCTTTGATTTTATTTCATGGCTATTCAATAAAAATCGGCAGATGGGGGTGTATTGGCAGCTTCCCCATTTGCCTGCGTTTCGCCCAACTCTTTTTTCCCAACATTTGAACAGCAAGTTGAATATCAAAAAAATCGGGTTTTTTGATGGAATGCTAAGCAGAGTCCCAAGACTGGCGGATCCAGTCACATTGGAAATAAATCCCATAGCCCAGCAAACCAGAGGCGTTGGTCCAGAGGTTCAAGTCAGAATTGCTGGTCCAGAGGGACCAAAATCAAAAGGGGCATTGGTCCTGAGCAAGAGGAAGCCGGGTGTTCAAATCCGATGTCAATACCGTAATTGATAGCTTCCTGGAAATCGGTAATAAGTTGCTGGTCGGGGTAGTTCTTGAAGCTGCAGGACCTGGCAGTAATGTTAGGAGGTGAGCTGGCAGGTTGAAGATGAGGGTGCGCAAATTGGAAGGCGATTGATGGAGGGCCAGTTAAGATGGGTTTGTTGAGCAAAGTGTTGGGACATGGAGGGAGAGTAGTAAGGTTACCGGGTTTTATTTTGTTAACTGACACAGCTGGGGCAGGAGCAGGGGGGAAGCGAAGATGGGCTCAAGCTGTGCGTGTTGGGGTTCAACCGCTTGGAACTGCCCCTTGCGGGACAGCGGTGTGGTGGTTCCGTGACTTGCGGTTCTTCCCGCAGACTTGGCAGACATGGGCAAACTTGTAGAGATTGTCGCGGCAAGATTGAGCTGCGTTCCAGTTGTAGCAGGCGGCGGAATCCTCTGTTTCCTGATGCCATTGGTCTCTTGGATGGGCCCCGTGAGTTGATCTGGCCTTCAATCAATAACAACTGGAGCCACTTGGGACTGCCCGAAATTGAAATCGAGGTCATTGAGGGCGGTCTGGAGAACTGCGAAGGTGTTTCCTTGACAGCCACAAACTGGAAGTGTGAAGGCGCTCCTGTTCTGATCCACTGGCATAGCTGGCTGGGGTAAGAGGCCCAACCTGCAGTGAGAGCGAATGGCATTCTGACTCTGTGAGTGAGCTCGTAACCCGCACAACGTATCGCCCACCATGTCGAAAGAGCACGAAAATCTCATTGGCGACCTAATTTTTGTGACCGCAGTATCCTTACCATCTGTTTCGCGAAAGATCCTGTCGTTGCCCAGCATCAAGCCCCCAGACTGATGATTGATTTTAAGAAAATTTTCAGAATTGATTTGGGTTGAAAATGATCGTAATGGCTGCAGGGCTCAGTGAAAATTACATTGTAATGCTTGATTGTTCTCACCGACACACAAATTCGTGCAAAGTGACGACCAGGAGAGCTAGTATTTTTACTTACTGACGAAAACTGTTGTCACCCATCTTGCCCGTCTCTAATGCACCTATTGCAACTTAAAGATTTGATTGAAGTATATGAGATCAATGCCTTTAGTTCTTCAAAGGGTTCTGATCTGAAGGTCACAGTTGACAAAGTTTTTGGGATGAAAATCTCTTTTTTATTCGCCATTTGAACTGTGGTAAATCTTGGTAACTGATTCTGCCTCAAGCTCTTTCTGTTTGGGACCAACTTGCTGGTTATATTATTCCTACAAAACAAATTAGTTTTGCATGTTGATGTTTATGAATAAAAAGAAATGGCTTGCATATGCTCCGATTTGTTAAATATAATGGAATTATATTTTAATATATACCCTGAACGCATTATATGAGATTTAATAATTATATTATATAACCTTAAGTCTGCAAAATTGCAAGAAAAATTGTTTATTTGTTAGGCACATGATCAAGAAATTATACAACAGAAATGGAGGAAATTTAACTCTCAACTTTGTCTCATAAATTCAAATCAGATATTAAATTAAAATAGAATGGTTTATATGAGGCACAAGCATAGGGTTTTTATTTAGTGCTCTATTGTCAGAAAAAGAAAACTAGAAGTTTTTGACTAAAATTATTGCAAGCTACGTAAACAATTCAAACAAAACCTGCAAGGACAGGATTCGACAATATCACATAATTTTGGAATTTTGGGAGTGTTCATTGTCTCTTTGTTCATTTGGAAGAGTTAGTTAATTTTGTTGTGATGCTGTGAATCTTCCCATTGCAGATCTTGCAAGTCATCCTCATCTTCTTTGTTGTCCTCATTATTGTCAACCTGGACAGCATTGTTCAACACTACTATGATATTCTCTTTGCTGATTTGATGTGTAACCTGATTTGCTATGTAGCCTGACTTGCTTGAACCACTTGGGGGGATGGAAAGCAAGTAAGACCTATTGCTAGCTTCTTGCCTTCTTAAATTTGTTAATAGAATCAACATCTTGATTGTCTAATGATTCAAATTTTATAAAAAATTTAAGTATAACATATAAAAAAGCTATTTCAGGAGAAGGTTTTTGGTACTATAAGTTATCAATTTTTTGATTATTATTATTATTGTACTACCATGGGTTTTACTATTTATAGTATATTACCACAACTTTGGCATATTCCCTTTTGAAAACAGGTCAAATCACACCAATGATTCAATATAAAAGTTTTTCTAAAGGCATTTCAGAACAGTTAATTTTCAATTGTACCATTGCAATTGTCCCTTTTCAATCAGATGCATTATTTTTGTTTGTGAATTGAACAAATCTGTCAATTGAACACAAATTGACAATGGACTTTATTCAATTTCAGATGGCAGTAATGAAAAATTTGTTTATGTTTCTCCTTGCAACAAACAACAAGACTTTGAATGTATTGAATTGAAAATCTTTTTATGTGAATAAAGATACTTTGATTTTGAAAATTCTGAAAAACACTTTGATTGAATTGAAGAACAGGTAATAAGCAGGTAGAAAAAATCGAAATTATTCCAGTGGATTAAAGTTGGATGATTAATTCCACAGAGAATGTGTCTAATTTAAATTGCTGAATCCATCAAGTCTTTATTTAACTTGATTTGTTGTAGATTTAAGTAATTTTCTCTGCAGATGTCTGATGGAAGTAGTATTTGTATAAAGCATGAGCTTGGACTGGTATGCATTAATGTTATTTGTATCTGAATTGATTCCATGTATGCTCAGTGAGAAGAATTCTGGAACTGTGATGAAACATCAAAAAGTTCAAAGTAGAAAAAATTTATCAACAACAAATTAATTGGTCAGAAATTTGTCGGAGGAAAAATGTTTCAGAAAATTTTCTATTTCAAAATGGGTATTCAAGTGATGGAAAGTTATCTTTGTTACAGATTTTACTAAAACACACAAAGATATGATGATAATTATTTAAATAAAAGACAGTTTTTACTGAAACACACAAAGTTTATTATACAGTGTTTTTAACACTCAGTTGAATCAGTCGAATTGAAAACTCAGAAAAAATATTATCAAGCAAGAAGGCAGTAATATTTCGCTAAAAAAAAAAAAAAACAAGATGGCCTAGTTGCCTATATCGGTCTTGCGCCAAATATCAAATGCAAACAGCGTGTGTGCCACCGCACAATCAACCTCATCAACAGTCATCCCCAACGCGTCTGCCTTCTTTGTGTTAACTCGCATCTCATCGACTCTCCTAACACGAACAATCTCAACAACCGGCACTTCCACATCCACTCCAGCCATCTCCTGACCACCATCACTCAAGCTGCCAACCACCACGTCACCAAAAGAAATTGCATACTTGGCAAGCTGAAAGTTGTGGAAAACCAGACCAACGCGCCCAGAGACAAGCCGAACCGCACACATGCGGTTCTTTGAGAAGCGAACATCCACGTCAACATCCATGGGCTCCTCGAACCCGTCTGGCGAAGCAAAAAAGCGCGCCTTCCCAAGCGCCAGCCATTTTGCGGCCTTAACGTACTCGGTGCGCGCAACAAGGCGCACGCCACACGACTCCGTCTGCAAGCGGCATTCGGCGGGATTCTTGGACAGCGACGTGTTTGGCAGCGGCACGGCGTCGATGTCTGCCGCCGTTGCAGAGCCAGCGACGTTGGGGATTTTGAGGATCTCCTTTTCTGCGTGCTGGCCGCGCGCCGGCGTCTTTGGGTCGTAGTGGTCGCGGACAACATACATTGGGAAGGGCGAGGCTGCATCCACGGGCTGGGCAAACAGGACATTGCCCCTGTTGCTGCGCAGCACAAACAACATACTGCCAACTTTTAATTAAAACGCTATCAATCACTGTAAATTTTTTTTTTTTTTTTTCTGTTTTTTTGTGGCGCATGCCATACATTCTATAAAGATTAATGAAAAAAAATTTTCAGCACACTCCCCCATTCAAAAGCAGATTCCATGCAAATTTTCTCATTCGCAAAAAATTCCGAAAAAAAAAAAAATGCTGGTCTACACATTGGTGTTCCTGACAGCCGGCATCATCGCACTTGCTGATCCATTCACCACTCGCTGTGGAGACACGTGGACGGATGCCAACAGCAACTGTGGCACACTTTGCACAACTAACGCGCAATGCCCGTCAGGGGAATCTTGTTTTGCAAGCCTTGCCATCCCGACCTCGTGCATGTCCACGCGTTGTGGTAACGGTTGGTCGGATGCGGACGGGAAATGCGGAACATTGTGTCAAACAGATGCGCAATGCACATCTCCAGAGACTTGCTTTGGTTCATTGGCACTTCTTTCAGGTTTGATGCTTTTATTTTTTATCGGGTAAGGGTTATTGATTGTTCAAATTTTAGGATGCGGGGGGGTTGCTGTCAACCCATATCTTACTCGCTGCGGGAATGGATTCGCGGATGCCAATAGTAAATGTGGGACGCTCTGTACCTCAGACGCGCAATGCACATCGCCTGAAACATGTTTTGCTAGCCTCAGTATTCCACTGACATGCGAAGCGACACGCTGCGGAAACGGGTGGTCAGATGCCAACGGAAAGTGTGGAACTCTTTGCGTCACTAACTCTGATTGCGTCTCACCAGAGACGTGTTTTGGACAGTTGGCGACTGGAGTTTGTGCATCAAATCCAACAACTACAACAACGACTATAGCGCCTACCACAACCACGACAACTACAACTACAACGACTACAACTACAACAACTACAACTACAACTACAACCACTACAACCACAACAACTACCACCACATCGCCAACGACCACAACGACGACAACTACGACCACGGCGCCCACCACAAGCACAACACGCACCACAACGACAACATCTAACACAACCACAACGTTCAACGCAACCACAACGTCTACTACTACAACAATTGCAACAACAAATTCAACGTCAAACCCATACACGACTCGTTGTGGAAGCACCTGGACAGATGCAAATGGAAAATGTGGAACTCTTTGTACCAGTAATGCTCAATGCCAAAGTGGTGAATCCTGTTTTGCCCAGTTGAATATTCCAACAGGTGAAAATTTTTTTTTTTCTTATCGAAAAATTTTGCTGAACATCTTTTTTTTGCAAAGGCTGTGGAGGCAACAATGTGACTGCAGTCAACCCTTTTACGTCTCGTTGTGGTAACAGCACTGTGGATGCCAGTGGCAAATGCGGGACACTCTGCACCAGCGACTCTCAGTGTTTATCTGGCGAAAACTGCTACGCAAATCTTACTATTCCGTATGCCTGCATGACTAGCCGATGTGGTTCGGGTTATACAGCGGCAAACGAGCTATGTGGAACTTTGTGCGTGACAGATAGTCAGTGCTCGACTGGGGAAACTTGCTTTAATCAGCTGGCCACTATTAGTTGTTCGTCTCCCTCGACATCGTTTAATCCGTACACTTCACGCTGTGGAAATGGCTTTGCAGATGCAAATGCAAATTGTGGGACTGTTTGCAGCGATGATACAATGTGTTCTTCTCCTGAAAAGTGTTATGCTCAATTGGCTGTTCCATTAGCGTGTAAAATTCAGCGGTGTGGAAATGGCTTTGCCGACGCAAATTCGAAATGCGGGACCCTGTGTGTGAACAACTTGCAGTGTACTGTTTCTGGCGAGGCATGCTTTGATCAACTCGACACTCTAAGCTGCGCTCCTACTGCCACCACGACGGTTACTGGAGCGACTTCAACATTGACTTCATCAACAACCGTGACGACAGTGAGTGCAAACGATTCATATTGCATACATGCTAATTGATTTTGCGTGAGATCAGACTTCTCCGACACCTGCTGTTCCGCAACTTGTTCGGCAATGTACGCAGCAATATTCAGTGGCATCCGGCGACACGTGCGGGAAAATCGCTCAAAACGCGAGCCTCGACACGGCAACCTTTTTGGCCCTCAATCCTACTGTCGTGTGTTCTAGTTTGGCCATCGGGCAAATTGTTTGCGTGGCGAATTCGTTGACTTCTTGTGCGTTTCCTGTGACGCCGACTGCGGCAGATTCTTGTCAATCATTAGCGATAGTCTACAATTCTACTGTAACAACTATTGAGGCTCTAAATCCGGGATTGAATTGCAGCAATCCAATCACTGGTATTCAGGTAAATCATCTTTTTTTGTTTTCATCCTATTGTCTTACTGCCATCCATGCGCCAGCTTTGCTTGGGCTCCAACCCTCCATCATGCCTGAGGTATGCGATTTCTCAAGCAGGAGATACCTGCGCTTCTATCCAGACAGTTTACGGTGTTAATGCGAGTGATTGGAACTCGCTAAATGGTGCCATCTGTTCGTCCACATCAACACTCCCTGTTGGCTCCGTTCTTTGCCTTGCTGGCCCTCAGTCTGGTTGTTTGTCGTATAAAATTATACCAGATAGCGTATCCTGTACTGCCGTTGCTAATCAGCAGAAGATTAGCTTGGCAACTTTCCAAAGTATTAACAGGAATCTTGATTGTTCGCAATTGATCCCGGTGAGTGGATGGAAATTGTTTTTGCACGATTTCTGAAAAGTAGCTTTTCAGACCAATTCGACTGTTTGCACGTCAGTGCAGGCGGTTTCAGGTTGCCAGAGCGCGGTTTCGGTTAACAATGGTGATACTTGTGACAGCATTGCTGCTTCTGCTGGCATTACCGTTGATGAACTCGAATACTACAACTATGGTCTTCTTTGCAATGTTCTTGCTGTGGGGCAGTCTGTGTGCGTTCAAGGAACCGCACCATCATGTGCATCAAGTTATACTGTCCCGACCACAGTGAACATGACATGTACTGACGTGGAATCAATGTTTAATGTTACCGAAACGGAGTTTGCTCGTATCAACCCAGCCGTGAACTGCACCGATTCTTCTTACATTCCTGGAATGACAACTGTTTGCTTGGTGGCAACTAGTTCCACTCAAAACACACAGCTTATAAGCGCCGCACTTACATCTTTCAATCTTTCAGACCCAGAACTGAACCGTTTGGAGGGTGTCTACAACGCTGATCCTTCAGAAAGTATGTAATTGTATATAATTCTGATACTATAAAGGGCTTAATCTCCTTTTAGTAAACTTTAATGCCCTCGGTGCTCGATTGCTGCAACTCGTTACCACAACTTCCAACTTCAAGTCGGTGTTGGCAAACATCGAAGCGACTGATCCGTATTTTAAAGCACTCGTCGAGAGTAAAGCGGACGATCGTGCACAATTCTGCAATTCAACTGATCCTGTAGCTTACCCAACGTTGTCGTCATGCTTTTGCGGAACTGATCCGTACTTTTATTGGTATGAATGTACAAAGTCTGACAATTTTTCGTAATCCTATTGAAAAAACAAAAAACAATAGCGTTGGTTTGGCACATGATACTTTAACCACATATCTTTCTCAACCGTCGGTGCAATCGAACATTCGGCGTTCATTTGAAAAATCTGTCAAAGAGTTGGTCACAGAATCGTTTATTCGAGAGTCTTTACACAAACGTGGATACAATTATGACAAGCTCCGAAAGCAGGCAATGCGTCAAGAGCCCCGTAGGGATTCCAGTTACAGAAACAGTAGCAATGCTATGGTTTCGCTTTATAATCGGGATCTTGTCCAGGATATTTGTGCGGATTCGATTGGTGATTTGCTGGGATTGCAAGACGGAAAAGGTAAACTCAGCGGCGGGTTTGCTGAAATGCTCAATGGATTCAAGGCTCTTAGTGGAACTGCAGCGGATAGGGCTAAATGGCTTACAACAAACAATCTTCTGGGTGCCGGCAAAAACCTCTGCTGGGGTGCAAAGTGAGTGACATAATCTTGTTAACAAAAAAATTAAAATTAAAATTGCAAAAAAATAGGTGCTGCTTACCGTTCTATCCAGAACCTCCACTTGAAGCTTGTATAGAAGCTAAAGCGTGTTTATTCGATTTTGAACCAAAAGCCGGTATTGCTGGACTCAGCGCGACCGGAACTTCACCTGCAGCCAGTAATTCTGTCTTCAGCTCCAGCAGTACAGTTGTGTGGGATTCCGACATTGTGTTTTCTGTCAAAATTTGTATCACTGTCCCGTCCGAAATTAAAAACATTCCAGTTGTTGGTGCCATGATTGATGAATTCAGATGTTTTGCGGCCGTCGAAATCAAGTTTTACTTCATGAGGTGATTATTTGCACAAAGACCATGATTGATTGTTTTTTTTCTTAGGGGGGACGTCAACGTCAAAATTGAGCTGTTTGTTATAGTTATCAAATTTTCGCTCAATATGCAAATTAAGTTTTATAATGTGCCTCAAGCCTGTGTCGACAACAAATGTGGCAAACCCGTTTGTTACATTAACTTGTTTACTCCATACTTTTCGGTAAGCAGTGATTTTTTTTTTTTTTGCTTTTATAACATGATTCCCTTTTCAGTTCAAGATTGATGCCGACTTCTATTTTACAAAAGTCAATCTTTTGAACATCAAACTCAATGACTATCCAACATGCGACCCCAGTGTTCCAACAGTTTCGACTCCAAATCCTCTTAGTGGTTATGTTGTGGGTTCCTATTTCCCGACGTGGTAAGATTAAATAACTTTTCCCTGCATTTCTCGCTCACCGAAATTAATGGACAGGGTGGCTTACCATGACGACACATTGCTTCCAAGACTGCAAACCCAAGCTACGAAACTCACGCACATTTTCATCGCATTTCAGACAGTATCGTACTCGATTGAGTTTGACTCGTTTTATGTTGACTTTACAGACCCGTGGGGAGATGTCAACAAGTGCCGAATGCTTCCCGATGATGGAACAAGTTGTGCGTCGTACAATGGTCCTGAATTGAATCCAACTCCTCAGTCTGCTGATTGGTGTGTTTTTTCGTAACTTTTTCTTAATTTTTTGGTTTTTGTAACCAAGAAACATACAGCATGGATTTGAATGTGGACTTTTGTGATAATGGAGTTCTGGCAGTAGCACCTTATCTTGGCTATGTGGCACCAGGAGGTGGGTGTCCAACAGCTGGGGACTGTGTGAACTCAGGTGGAATCCCTTCCGCTCCACGATCGTCTGCATGCCACACTGTCCTTGATGGTGTCAATCAAATTCCGCAACTGAATGGAAAGCCGAAAATTTGTGGACAATTACAGTTCTTGTTGCGTCAAATCAAAGCCGTCAATCCGAATATTCGTATCATTTTGTCGATTGGAGGATGGTATGACAGTCCTTACTGGAGTAAAGCAACAAGCCCGCAGTATTTGCAGAGCTTTGTCGAATCTATCGGGCGCGTAAGTTTGTTGATTGACTTTTTAATTGAAATTGAGTTTTTTTTTCTCATTTAGTGGACTGATGTGATTGAGTTTGACGGTGTTGATATCGACTGGGAATTTGCGTGAGTCTTTCAGATTGTATTAATTTTTAATTGAAGCATTTTTTGACAGAGGCTTTGAGCATGGCGACCAGCCTGTTTACCCAGCGACTTCGGCACCTGGAGATGTTGAAACTACTACAGATTGCTCCAAAGCCGCATGTAACTATCCCGACCGCCTCAACGATGGCGAACGGTATGCAAACTTTTTGGCGTCGCTCAAAACGCGGTTGGCAAGCTCGGGACCATCGAAAAGCGGAAATACGGCAGCTAATGATGTGCCATTTGAAATTTCGGCAGCTTTGGGGATCGGAGCCGACAAACTTGCTCAAATGCACCTTTCCGACGCTTGCAATTCATTAACGCACGTGAATATGTGAGTATAATTTCTCAAATTCACGTTGAAAGTTAAATTTTGCATATATAGGATGGCGTATGACTTGCACGGCACTTGGGATCCCATTACAAACCACCAGGCACACTTTCACGACATTAATAATGGCTACGATATACAAACAGCTATTAATTTGCTTACCCAAGGCGGTTGTGCCTATGGTCAGCTAGTTTTGGGTATCCCTTTCTATGGTCGCTCGTTCCAGGGAGTTCCCGCAGGACCAAACGGCGACGGCCTATACCAGACACATTCAGGTCCAGCTTACACTACAGATGGAGTTTTGTCTTACAGCGCAATCATGGACAAGATTAATGGTGGAGATTTTATTGTTTACTGGGATGACACTGCAAAGGCAAGCTATACGTACAGTGCTTCAGAGCAAATCTTCATCAGTTTCGACTCAGTGCAAGCTGTTCAGTACAAAGTTGATTATGTCAAGAACAATACGATGGCTGGGGCAATGTATTGGCTGATGGGCCAAGATGACGCTTCAGATACATTGCTGAACACAATGGGAGGGCTGCTTTAAAAAGGCCGTGACGGAGGGTTGGTATCGCTGAAATTGCAAAGGATATTGGGGAGCATTTATCAAAATTTCTTTTCTATCATTAAGCTAAAATGCTGTTTTTCATTTATAAGATTTTTGCGGTTTCATTTAAACGATTTGCAAGACCAATAATTTTCCTTATTTTTTAATTAGAATTCTTACAGCTAAACAAATGGTGTGCAATTTTTATTACCCTAATAATGCAAATATTAGCGACTAGCCTGTTACTGACGAGCCTGTATTGACTTCCGCTAGCTGCGCAATGCACTTCATCGTTGCGAGTGTACATTGGCACGATATGCGGACTATGGAGTAGCGGCAAACTAACCGCGGCTGTCCGTATATCTTTTCATGTTACACGGAACGAGTTTTGTCATGATTATTCAAACAGTCAAAAATCATTTCTTTACTTGAAAATGCAATGCGCGAATTTGCGAAAATGATTTTTGCTCAGGCCATTCCAACCAACAGCCCTGAACAAGATTGCGATACTCTTCTCTCGAAAGTCCCATTGCTTTATGCATCCAGTCCTCCATTCCAAGAACTCCAGCTTTCAAATCTGCAGCAAACAATAGTCCCATTTTAGAACCCCATCCAATCGAAAGACGCAAAGCTTCGTCTTGCTGGTTTTCAATATTTTCCGCAACTTTTTTGACGTGAAAAGGCAGATTGGTGGCTGCGTAGCAATCCAAACCGCGACGGTGAAGTCCATCAAAGAGAGCCGTTGTTAAGGTTTGCGAATATGGACCGGCATTGTAAATTACTGAGTCGCCTTCAACGAGTTCTATCCACCCACCAGGTTTTGTGACTCTGATAAGCTCTCTCAAGGCATTCGAATATTTTTCGCGAGGCATCCCAAGAACCAATAAACGTTGATGAACAAAATCAAATGTGTTGTCGTCATCTGAAAAATAAATACGCAAAACGGGAGTAAATAAAGCGTTCCATAAAAAAAAAATAACATTAAATAAAATAAAGAAATGAAATATAAAATAATTAAATGCTTTACATGGAAGGGTTTCCAAAATATTTCCAAATTTTAGAACAATGCCGTCATTCTCAGTTGAAGTATCTTCCACCAATGATTTTGCTATATCAACACCATGGCATTCTGTTAACGGGAAGCCTTTCTTGACGCACTTGAGCCAAAAACCATTTGCGCAACCGATATCTAAGATTTTGAATCCATGCGTTTTGATAAGCTCTTTTACCGCTGGACACACGATATCTCTATAATATAAATAAATAATAAAAAATTAGTAACCTAACAAAAAATTTTCCTTGTTAAAATGCCAACAAACCCTTGAAAAGCAGCCCGGAAAATATAATGCTGCATCTCGAGCCGATTTTACTCCTCAACATCGCTCGGCAACATATAATCACTGTTCGAAAGCTGATGGTACGATCGCAGCGCCGGCTCCCATGAAGTTAGGTCATTTGGATTCCATGTTTTCGCAATGAGCGTGTTCACATGGGCGGCTTTCAGATCGTATTTTCTCTTTGAACTGTCGGTTTGCGATTTTGCGTACGTGATTGAAATGGATCTTGTGATTGCGCTTTTTGTTGCTGTTGCTGTTGCAGTGTTGTTGTGGAAGCTCTGGAATCTGGCAGTGGTGTTTGTGACTCGTCTTTAAGCTTCTCTTTGACTATTTTGGACTGGTGGGGCCCCATTTTTGAATGCAATTTAGAAGCAAAACCAAATTACGAAAATTTTTCACGTCTCATAAAAAAAATTTCTTGAAAAAATTAGATAAAGGAAATAAATGAAGAACGACGTTGGAAACACAGTATTTAATGCATGTGAACAATTAGTGTAAATTCTTATCGTTTGATTCTTGCAAATCGACACAAACTTAACAATTCCAAAGTGCTTGGTTATTTATTTTTATTGTACTTAGCGTGGGGCTGTTAGTATCAGGATTTTGGGGCAGTTCAGAAATCATTGCTTAAGTTGCAGACACTGTCCAAATACCCAATTTGCCGCATTATCTGTATACTACAGCATCATTTTCAACAGTTATAAGTGAATAAAGTTGTTTTAAATTTAGTTATTTTCATTTGTTATCCAAAAAAAAAGAAAGTCTCCACCCGCAGCAATTCTATTTGCAACAGAATTGACCGTAACTCAGACGACGCGCAACTTTTTTTCAAGTTTTCAATAAAATTCCCCACTCCTATATTTTACTGTTGAATATACTTTTAGGTAGTGGTTATTCCAAGGAAAACAATGAAATTTATTAAGTGATAATCGATGATATTTCACTTTATTGGTTGTAAAGCATAAAAAAATGCTTTCAGAAATCAGTAAATTCAGCGTTTCCAATGAAAAAATTCAATAAATCAAGCTCAAAAGACGCCACAAGAGCTTTTATTTATTTTTCCTCAGCTTGAAAAAAATTTTCACTCAGTCAAAACTATCAGGATAAAGGTTTCTAGACCATCCCCACGCAGGACTAAACTGATTGTTGCAGAGGTCACTGACATAAAAATATTGAATTAATTTATTATCACCAAAAAAAACACTTTCTTTCAGAAAACCACTCACAGGTGCTTTAAATACGAATTTTCAAAGTCTATTTTAACTTCACCAGATAGTCTATTGTTATTGAGCAAGCTGCGTTTTCCAATTAAATTTTTAATGCATCCACAGTCTGAATACTTTTTGTTCAAGTTACAGGGTTTGCAAAGGAAGCGTGCCAAGCTCTAGTGGTATTTCACCACTCAATTCGTTATTGCTAAGGCATCTAATCTACTTTATTCAGAGAATAGAAAAAATACGAAGAAAAGCTGGAGCAATATTTTAAAACTCACAATAACTTTAGTTGTCGAAGAGCTCCAATTGTCATTGGGATAGTTCCAATTAATTTATTTTCGGCAAAATATTGGGAATTGCATTGCATAAATAACAACAACAACAACAACAAAAAC
>JADGJH010000460.1:0-18306 GCA_027596945.1 Physocladia obscura
TATTACTATGTCTGGAGAATAAACTTATCATTTCTTTATGTGTATTGGAATAAAATGATGTTAGGGTATATTTTGGGCTTTATCTCATGAACTCCACCACAGAGTAATGCAGATTTCAACAAGAGTGGTTGCCATTGCACACCAAGCAATGAAAAATTACTCAAAAGTTAAAATTTGAAACTCTCCTGTGATGGCATTCCTGGCACAAACTAACTCATATAGAGATCTCCCTTTTGCTCTGCTGTTAAGCTGTGCAAAATTATACTGCATAAATGCCACAGAAGCTACAGTAATTGGAAGACTTCCATAGAAGGCTGATCTGCCTCAATAGGAAATACCTGAACAGTCCCAAAGATTCAATCAGCAGAAAATATATCTAAAACTGATGATCTTGTGGATTATAGTGATGAGGTGACAAATACATCAGAAGCAATTGTAAAGCTGAACCCTTAGTCACATGCAAAAAAGCAAAAAATCACATTGATTATTTTTTATTTTTTTTATGCAGAATTTAATGCACAGACTTTTTATTATAGCCCTGTTACAAATCCGAGTGTCTTTACAAAAAGGAGTGAAAAATGATGTGTCAACCCTAACTGATTCAACAAAGATTGATATCCCAAAAGGAATCCAATCACTGGAAGAACTCAATGAATATTTAAAAAATGAATTAAGTGAATGGGATCCATCTACATTGGAGCCAAATTTATATTATGTGGACATGCTGCAAGTAAAGTCTCTGACTTTTTTGAAAATTCACAACTTCAAGCAAAATGAATTTTTTTTTTATTGAGGTAAAACATTCTACTGCAGCAAAGAAAACATATTTTGTTATATGCTTGAAGAAGGAATTTTTTATTTTTTATTTTTTATTATTTTATTTTTTGGTTTTCCTAACAAAAGTCATGAAATAGTAGGAAGCAAAAAAAAGTTGTCTTCTCCTGTTGAATCAATTGGAATAAAAGTTGAATCATCTGTTAATTCAACACACATACAGCTGAATTTGATGATTCAAAATTTAAACTTCAAAAAACTCAGTTTTTGTCTCCTTTTCTGGCAAATATCCAAAATACAACAAATTTCTTCAACCATCTACAACTGCAACCAATTCAATCAATTCAATTTCTTCAGTTATCCACCCATTAGTGGAAATCCCAAAAACAGTCCAATTTCATAGTTTTAAAAACACTTGCCCAATTACAGGCTGACTGATGTTTTTTTCAAATAACACCATTGCCAAGTTACTGAAAAAATCAAATTTCCCAATTTCCCAACCTGGCAAAATATTGGATGCATGGGATAAATATGATGAAGAGAGACAATACTTGTTGGATGCATTTCTTTCAGATAGTTTGGATCAAGTTCATACAGACATTGTAATCAAAAATACTGAAATTTTTGATTTTGATGATTATTAAGGTTTTGCTTTCAAATCTTACTTTTTTTAACATTGTTTATCACAGTTTAAAAAAATCAAATAAGATTCAAATGTTTTATTATAGTTACTACATTCATGAATCAAATATAATTTACATGTGAAAAACAAAGAATGTGCTGACACTTCATGCTTCAAAAATTGTATTTTGTTGATCCATATGTATTAGTAATTCTTTATTTCTTTGCAAATAATTCTTGATATAGTAAAAGCTCTGTTCAATCTGTACAGGAAATTTTTTTAATCATTAGAGTCGTGTGTTTTATTTTGAAACTCACTGGATTTAAATCTGGTGAAAATGGTGAGAAAAAAATGAGATGAACTCCAGCATTATCACAAGCCACTTGAATTCAAGGATCTTTATGGATTTTTGTGTTGTCAAGAACTAAGACACTTTCATTTCCAGGAAACAGGTTCATTTGCATCAGCTATAAAAAGAAATATAGCAAATCCAATATAATTAATCAAAAAACCTTTTACTAAATGTTCTTGAACCCATTCTAGATAATCATCTGCTTTGAGTGCACCATGTTTGATTGAGAAAGACAAAATCCTCTTAAAGTCAAAGCACTAACAATTGAATCCCCTTGTCCTCAGACAAAGGGACGAATATATTCTGCTCTAAGCCCAGCCCATGCATAACCCCAATGCTGTTCCATTGTTTTTCGATTTACATTGACTTTGTCAGCAAATACAAGTTGTTTAGAGTAAAATTGTCTGAATCTTTTGACACGTTTCAAAGCAAATTCACGTAAAGCATCTGGTGGGTAAGATCGCTGAACAAGTAATGAGAGCTAGGTAAAAGCGAGTAACGGATTTATCAAGAATGATTTCGTTCTAATAGACAAGTCAATAAAGTCGATGTATTCGTATACAGACTTTCAGCACAACAGTAATCTGAACAAAGTGCTGTTTGCAGCAAACACCCAGCTGTTCCAAATCTGGCCTTTACTTGCACAAATCGGCGCGCGAGCACCACCAAATGCTTTCTTCAACCAGTGAACCGCTTGCAGTCCGCGAGCGCATCTCGGAACCATACACAGTCTCACTTTACTTACGTGCACTCGAGCGGAAACCGTCGCATTGCACACACGTAAGCAGTTGGGCAACCCGCAAATCGGACATACTTTCTTCATCCCACGGCTTTTTAGTTCTTTGGAATATGGGCATGTTTGATCCTTGTAACACTCTCCTTGTTATCATATTTTTTGCTTTGATTTCTCTTTAGTTTAGGTCAAAAACAGCTAATATAATATGAAATAGCCACTGCTTTATAGTTTGATTTTTTGGCTCAGAAGAAGTCTAACTTGAATTATAGGACCAAAAACGCTCAAAAGAAAATTGAAAAAAAAATCAATTCCAAGCCAGAAAGGGTTTAAGTATGCATTTGTTTCGCAAGCCTCGCCACCGCAAATACCGGCAATATCAGCTGGCGTCCAAAAATCGATGTCGTTGGTAGTACATCCTTGAATATCGTCACAAACATCGTAGATGGTTTTAGTGATAGTTTTACCGTTTACAGCAATTTCAAGCTGACTCAATCACATTGGCGCGGCGACTTTCTCAAAGTTGTTAATTTGATTTGGTGTCATGTAGCTTGAAAAGAGTTGGATGCCAAGTTGCTGTGAGATTGCAATGATTGACGTCATGTCAGCAAGCATAGTATATCCGGCTTTTCCACACATGAACGTGTCGGCATTGGTATATTCGCCGTTGCCAAATTTTGTGAATGTAGTAGGTTCCTGCCCCACCCTAACGAAGAAAGGAAATCTTTTTTTGTAAGTGTTTTTAATTCAGATAACAACAATAAGTAATTGTTGTTGTTGTTGTTGTTGATGTTGTTGTTAGAGCAATGACGGCTGGTGCGTCGAATGTTGGTAGAGTATTAGATGTTGACAATGCAGTAGTAGCTATGGTAGTAGTCACTGTTGTAGTAGGAGTGCTTGCAGTGGTAGTTATAAAAACACCAGTTGTTGTTTTTTTTGTTCTCATATGGCACTTCACTTTAGTGGTTGTCATAATACATGCGCCTGTGTTTGACCAGGAATTATCCGATCCTGGAGAGCACCCGGCCGTTTCCGTCAGTGAATTGACCCTATTAGCACTATTGTACGAAACCAGCGAATTTTTCGCGTAGTTTGCCGCTGCGTTTCATGCCGTGTAGCATGGCGTTGGTGCTGGTGCTGTGTAGAGTGTCGTTGCAGTAATAAGCATTAAATATGCTTTGGTCGATTGAGCAAACGCTTTCCTTTGCATTCTTTTCGTTTTTAATTAATCTATGGTTTTTTTTTTGCAAGGGTCAAGGCGGAAAATACTTGTTTTTTTTTTCATTTTTTTTTTCAATGCTTTGAAATTCACCCACTCTCAAGCAAGTTGCCCAGTCGAACAAGCCAGTGTCTAGATTCACAATTTTTCGAATTTTTTAGCTATAGTTTATTCGCCAGCTTTCTTTGTTTTTAACTCAGGCTCACAAATTGGTAAATTTTTTTGATGCCTGAAAACCTTGAACTAACTTGCTGGTTTGCTCTCTTAGAAGAAAGATGTTTTCAAAAAGGTTAAAATACGCAAATAAATTCAGTGCAAAATGGAGCTATTCCTACTTGGCACCAATATTATGTCATTCTCACAAGGCACTTTTCCCTTAACATTTTGCAGTATCCAAATATTCGCGCCATTGGATACATCATACATTGTCTTTTTTTGAATACACACAATATATATTTTTTTTTTCTAACTTTGTTCCTTTGTATTATTATAACAAAGAAAAAGGAAAAAAAAAAAAATTACTAATGAGTCAAAGCCAAATTGTTTTCAACGCAAACCTCTACTCTGGCATAAATGAAGGCTGGAATAGCGTGAAAGTTTGTAAATTTATTTCACAAGCTGGATAAACATGGATACAATAATTTTATAGATTGTAGGAATGACAGCAATACCGTACTGCTGGGCAGTTTTACCAAAATCCCATTTATGGAACACGCTAATGATTGGAACATTATTCGATTACCTGCACGTGATCATGGTTTTTTCTGCCAATACAGTTTATCAATTGAATTTCACCGCAAATGCAGACACAATTTGGCTTGTTCAAAGCTTATGTGCTGCCGCAGTGCGCGTTATTGAAATTGCGGTTTCTTGCTAATCTTTTTTTGTTTAAGAAACTGACAGGAAATTATATATTTTCCCTCTTTTTCTTATAGTATAACGGGATTATTTTACGCACACTTCAGAAAAATAAAATTTTCATGTGGCAGTGGGTCTGGTTTGTACTGTGCAGTTGTGGAATTATTATTGGACGGGCATATGACAATTTATCAAATGCTACCGTTGCGCTTGGAAACTATGAGGTTCGCTTAGGAATGGCGATTGTTTCCACATGCGGTGGTTGGTTTGGTTCTTATTGTTCATTTTTTGACGACCGATGTTTTCTTAATCAGACATATTTATATTCAATATAATTCAAAAAGTCCTGGCATCAATCCCAGTAATTCGCGTCTTGGTTCACAAGCTCATCGAAATAATCCAAGAAAAAGAATACATGAACACTGAATCTCTAGTCGGCCTGGTTCTTCGTCAATCAGCAACGCGTCTCATTTTCGTGAATCTAATTGACGTTGGCTTGATTTGCGAGTTTCTGCTACCAGCTGCAGTTGGAATGCCGTATGTGCGGTGGTTTTTCGATAATTGGGATAATTCGCGGTTGGCGTACTTTGCTTGCGATATTCTTTTGACCAATATGCTTGCATTGAAGGCGTCCTCGAAGAATAGTATCTCAGTAAAGAGACAGGATGAGAATAATTCGCCATCTTCGCTAAAAGTTTCGTCGCGACTTGAAATCTCGTAATTGAAATCGAATACAATCGTTTTTTCCGCGAGTCAGAACAATTCATGCTACCAATTGTCTCAATTACCACAATTTATTTTTTTTAACGGGCAGAACTTCATGTTGCGAAAATAAATAAAATAAAATAATGATATATTAGAAAATCTTTCAAATAGGTAGAGCTAAAACCGAATTTATTTCTTAAGGTTGCCGGACACAGCATCAAAATCACACACAATTTTATTTAGAAACACAAGCATTAACGGCATTAGACCAAAGATTTTGAACGACCTGAGTAACGCCATCGCGTTCAACAATCGTACTCTGGTATTGATTACAAATATCTGCAATCTCGCCAATATCATTATTGTACCACCCAAGAGGAATGCTGTAGTCTGCAACTCCCGGATCAGTCATGGCTTCAGCAAGTTAATGACTTGCCGTTGAGAACAAATTGTTGACGGTTTTGGCATCGGTTCTGCATCTACTACCGCAAAGCCTCCTTGATCTGGCACAATACCGTCGAAGAGATATTTCTGGCCATTGTTGTTGACGATGCTGGTGATATCAATTGTAATGTGGTACGCGCGAAAATCAATACAAGAGGCTTGTCCGCCGATGGTAATGCTGTATCCAGACGGAAATGAACAGGAAAATACGTGTGTAAAATCGGAACAATTTTTTTTGTTGCAACAAGAGATTTCAGGAGGGTTTGAAGGGCGGTATCATCAAATTATGATGGGTTTGTAGCGTTGATGGCCGGAATTGTGATGGCTGTGCTTGCACCGGTTCCGTTCGCCAGCGTTCATGGGTATTTGGCTTCATTGCATTGGGCCAGCACACCCATGCTGAACCGGTAACTCCCCTGTAGAAACGGATAATATTTATTTGGAGCATATGTTGGCGCGTACTTGTACCAAAGTGGTTGAACAACCACGTTGGGAATCACGGGACCACTGTAGTAGGTCAACGTACTGTTGATTACGGCTTGGTCGAAAATATTGATACTGGCTTTCGATGCAACGTTCTTCAGTTGAATGTTAGCATTGAAGCGAGTAAACGTTGTGCCTCTGGCGACTGGTGCAGCAAGAGCAAATACAAAAAGCATATTGCTTTTTAGGGTTTTCAAATGAAAGCCTCTCAATTTCTTGTGATGGATTTTGAGAGATGTAAATCAGAGAGAATTTTGCCGAAAATTTTTATCACATACAATCATAAACAGAGATTGCAATATGTTGCCGTACTGCATGCCCTACCGATTATATTTTGAAGGAAAGTGTGAAACATCTTTTGTTTTGATTTTGGCAAATTTATAAAATTTTCTTGTTTATTTTCAAAGCCAAGTTCACTTTTCCAGACGCAGGGTAATATTTCTTTACAATAAATGGCTACAGTTTGAACACAGATTTTTACAGTTCAGTGTAGACTAGCAGTGTAATTGCTGCAATACACACATTTTTTTCAAAATTTCGATTTTCAAATTTGTCCCAAAAGCGACAAATCACCTTGACCTGACAGCATTTTTCTATCAAACTTGAAACCAGATGTTTGTCCGCCCTTCTCCTTCGGGAGTTGCGGCGTGACACATATGAAAATTGGAACGATACAGAGAAGATTAGCATGGCTCCCTGTGCAAGGATGACACGCTTAACTTGAGTGGATGCCGGTTCGCCGGTTAAATTTTTTTTAACATCTTCCTATTAAAAACAGAGTGAATGATTATTGAAATTCTATAGATCTTGTTGTTTCTGCAAATCTTTATATACGCAAGAGTTATTTGTTGCTGTTACTGACACAGTTTAAACACTTAAAATGATTCAAAAAATAAATCTTGTGGAAAAGCAAATATAGGATGAATGCGTTATTTGCCACAAGTGTTAGATTTCAAATTCATTTTTTCCCTATAGCGTTTGGTTAAACTGATGGCCACGTTTTTTTGTTTTTTTTTTTTTGGTTTTTTTTTTTTTTTTCAGTCATCAACTGAATGAAGATCACGTTGAATGGCGCCCCTGTTGGAACGGACTGCGTGGCAATGATGCCGTTTTTAATGCAAGCGGCAATTGCAGTCGGCACATCCCCTTCGGCAGCGCTAGTCACACTCAACAACGCAACAGGCGCACGAGACAAAGTGAGCATCGCGTCAACTGCTCCGCCAACAGCATCCACATTCGACCAGCAACAACCGGACGCTGACTTGCGTCTTTTCGCTCCCCAAATCCTCAGCCAAAATGCCACACGCATCACGAGTGTGACGTACGTCCAAAAAAGCCGTGACAATCTTTTGGTTGTTGTCAGAGAAGCGAAACCAGCTCCTATCGCCGCCGCGGCCGTTCCTCTAATTGTTACAATTACTTCATCTGCAAACGTGCTTATTTTCTCGCCGAAAAAACATATCGCGGATTCTCTGTGGATTCAAGTTGCTGATTTGCTGCCCCTGCTGATGGCTCACTATAATGTCCCGCTTTCGCAGTATGCTTCTCCTACTCTTGTCGACTATTCTACTGCAGAATTGCTTCATTCAAATTGTTTGTGCTTCCTTTTTTTTTTAAAATTATTATTCAGAATATTATTTATGTTTTTCGTCCGAATTTTTATTATTCAGGTCTTGGTTGGTCTGAAATGCATTTTTGTATCCCGAAATCTATTTCGCAATCTGTTTGCTTTCTTTCTATTGGATCTCGTGATGGAACTATTACTATTTGGAGGTTTTAACCTTGAATTTTTTTTTTTTGTGTATTTAATAATTTTTGGGGAACAGATTTTCAGAAAATTCTCAGCCAACGTTTCAAACCAGTATCAAGCCACAATCTGGTTGGGTAACCAAAATATCCTGGTCTCCGTGGATATCTTCAGTTGGAGGTGGTGAAGAATGTACGGTAAAAAAGCGAAAGGAGATATTTAAAGTCTTTTAAAGTAATTTTATCAATAAATAAGCAGATTGTCATCAGATATCGGCGTATACAGATGGTGCAGTCTATTCGCATATCGTAAAATTCACTGCAAATACAAACACACTTACATTCACTCAAATGACGCTTCTATGTGCTGCAGATTCGCGTCCAGCTACCGTAATCAAATTTCATAGCGCTCCAACTCTCCGCTGTGCAATTTCAAAGGCCACTACAATAATTATATGGATTCCCATACTCTCGCCAGCACAAACTTCGACAGTGCCGTTACCAGCAACAGACAGCAACGTGTTGGGTAATCTAATGTCTCTCAAGCTTCCGCTGCACATGCCTGTCGGCGGAATCACTTGGGCGCTTACAGGCGATGAAGTGAAAATATATGGTGTTGAAGGGAAATCGTTTGTTGTTACGATTGTTGGTCCAAATGCTGGTGAAAACGATGCAGTGGACGGTTTGAATACCGTTGCAACATCGGGATTAAACCAGAATGGTGATGTTCCCAGCAGCAGCGACAGTAGTTATAGTAGTTTTAGCAATAATATCGTCTCTACAGCAACCTTGGGGAGCGGGCTGGTACTATTAGAAGACATGACTCAATTTTTCGCAAAGCAAATTCTCGGTGCGAAAAGCAGCACCGGCGTAGTTGAAGATGAAGTTGGTGGAGAAGACAACAATGATACAGGAGGCGGCGTAGAGGTGAGTACACCAGGATCGTCATCGGTGAACGGCAAGCAGGTACGATATTTTGGAGCAATTTCGTCGCCAAACGGACTTGTTGATATTGTCTTGTATACTGTGAATTCTTCAGAAGGGTTGGCTTACCAAACCGAAAAGACCAACAATTGTGCCGTGTTTGTGCATTGGAATTACACACGTGGTCGAAGGAATCAGCTAATTGAAGACCGCATATTTGAAAATATCATGGGCGTTGTTGGTGCAAGTGACTGCAGGAATTCCGATTTATGTTTGTTTTCTATATATGCATATAAATACTTTTTTCTGATTTCATTTTTTCTCTTCCCAATATAGTTAATCATATATCTCCGTCCTGTTTGTTGTGGGATGTGATTGAATACTTGCGAACTGATTCAATGGAGCCTGTGGAAGTGGTGCTTAAAGAATTTGATCTGGTGAATCGATTACTTTCTGGCTTAAAATGTGTCGCTGAGGATGAAAAATACGCACCAAAGCCTGTAAAATTTTCCATCAATGCAAACGAGCATCCAAATTTGTGAGTAAAAGTTTCATTTTTATTTTAATTTTAAGTTTATTTGTAATTTACTTTTTCTGCGTTATATATCAGTATTTTCCGAAAAATTTTGGACGCACTTCTTTTAAATCAACAAATGAATAGCCTTCGTTTGCAAAATCATCTTTATTTATCTTTGCTTGTAAAGTTACTTTTCTATTTTTATTTGTCTTTTCTCACTCTTCAATATTTTTAGAATTTGGTACCATCCAGAGAGAGGAAAATAATTGCGCAATCGCTGTTACAAAATTATAACATCTTGCTTCAAGATTATGTTTCAACTGCATTTAGATGCTTTGATGTATATTTATCAGATCCTCGGATCTTGTTGTCTGGTGAAATTGCTGTTTTTTTACACTTCAAAGTATACTTACTTTACATGCAAATTTTGCTTTCAGACACTGACACTTTGATGATCACACTATTTGCGGATTGGATGCTCTTAAATGGCACAAAAATGACACAAACCATCAAATCACTTGTTTCGATTTTGGCAACAATTAAACAACGAAATACAGAAAATAATATTCTTCTCATTGTTGATGAATATATCCACAAAATTCGAGCAGCAACAAACCAATCTGGCAGCGGATCAGCTGTTTCACAGGCTAAATTACACCAATCGTATGAATCTAAAGAAGAATGCTTAGCATGTGGCGCTGCAATATTATTTGAGAGTCCTTGGAAATGTGTTTGTGCGAATGGGCATCCTTGGGGTAAAATAATTACAAAAACAAGAAGAAGAAAAATAATTAAATACTTTCCCTTTTTTATTTATTTATTTATTTTCATGACAGATCGATGTGCTGTTTCTCTTTTGACTGCAGCGACACCAAAAACACGCTCGTGTTTGGGATGCAACCGGAAGTTTATATCACCTGCTGCCTTGGGAGGAGACGAAGAGATAACGGATGAAAGTGGACGTGTGCAAAGTTCAATAATGAAAACCATGCTTGAATGTATGACTATTTGCATATATTGTGGAAACAGGCTGAAAAATTAAAATAAAATTAAATAAATTAAGTTTGAAAAGGAAATCTATTAATTCATTAATGACATTGCCGACAATATTTGTGAAATTTTAATTGAAGAACTGGTTGTTTCCCTTACTCATCCTGTTCGCAGCTATTTGAATCCCGAGTGATTTGAATAATTATGAACAACCAACCATATCACACATTTTTGTCACTTGATTTTGGCTCAGCGGAGTAAAAAGTATTGTGGATGCACTGTCTGATAAAGTTGGGCCTAATTGACAGTGGGCTTGAGACAGTCATTCTTTTGAAACAAATTTTTTCGTGAAACACTTTGCAAGGTTCAGAAACCAACCCTTTTAAGTCTCCCCTTACTGTATACAGAGAATGATGTTTACGATTGGGCGGACTTCTATTGCTTCTCGCCGGATTCTACATTACCGCCTCAGCTTTGTGGCCGTCACCAACATCAACAGTTGTACCCCAACGTCGGTAACAACAAGGAGTTTCCAATCCTCTGTTGCAACGGGCAATGAACTACCGCTGCAATCCTTGCGCAACTTGTTGGTCCTTTCGAAAGACACCGAGCGAAAAGAGTGTATATATTTTGATAATATTTGTTATGGCGTCTATTCACATCGATCTCTGTTTTTATAGACAGCAGAAGACCGACGACGGCAGACTTTCTGACTCTGTTATCGCAATTGATTCTCGTTGGATCGACCGGACTCGTTCTATACTGTGCTGTGTTCCCAAGTGATGTGTCTAACTGGTAGATTCAAATCGATTGTTTGGGCTTAGCTTAAAATTAAAAAAATCAGGCTTGAAGAATACAAATCGAAGCTCACCGAACGCCGTCATCAGAGAATGCTTGAATTTATGACCAGCGAACGCCCATATATTTGCGGATCGCTTGATAATGTAGTGAAAAATACCGAAAAATACAACAATAGCTCTCTCGTATTTAATGGCGAAATTTGTGAGTTCTCAAAGTAAAACTCAATTGATTTGCTATTAAATGATTTTTAAGATCATTCTGATATTAGTGAGGATATTCGCAAGAATTTGCTGCAAGGACCGGTTTTGCGTTATGGAATTTTGACTGGTCCAGCTGGAAGTGGAAAATCACGGTTGATTAGAACCCTTGCTGAAAAAGAATCTCATTATGCTGTTTTGTCAATGGGTCTTATTTCTGGTGTTAAAAGCCTTGTTGACGCCCTTTCAGAGGAAATTGGCTACGATTTTGATGACTGGACAGAAGTTTGTTTTAATCACACAATTTTTTGATTTACTTAAATTTTTTTTAGCGCATGCTTCAAGGCTATCTATTCAATGGAGAAGCGGTGAAATTTCCCACACAATTAGATAAACTTGCCTTTCTACTTGACGAATTCGAAGAATCTTGCTGGACTTTGAAATTCGATGCGAAAACTGGTGCAAAAGCCAACCGCCCTATTCTTGTCCTGGATGATATTGATTCACTCAATTTACAAGACGATGAAACGCGTCAGGCTGTTCGATTACTGTTCAATGCTGCCACCAAATGGGCCAGGGAAGATACTGCTCTTGTGGTGTTCACAACAAGCAGAGCTGCTCTGGACAGAAATGGTGAAATTGCGCGGTTGATTAAACCAGAAGTTTTGAAGCTTGCAAAAGTGTATGAAGTCGGTGCTCTCTCTCCTACCGATGCAGATCGTTTTTTGCGCGACAAATTGAATTTTAGCTCAGCCATTGACCGCTCGAAAATCCGATCTGTTGCTGGAACAAATCTTTTTGATTTGATCAAGATTTGTGATGAGATTGTGAAGACTCGTGCGTCTGTTGACAGTATTTTACTGAAGCAACTGTCCGAATCAATTACTGATATTCAAAAAAGCTTGAACGATACTGCACAGATTGTTGGAGAAAGCAAAATGCGCTCAGTTGTCCATTGGTTGGATAAAATTGCAGATATTCCTGCCACTGAAAGTTCATCTTTGTCAACTCTTTCTCAAGACGCAAGCTATTTAGAAGCTGTAAAGTTTCTTACAGAAAAAGGCCTGGTTGGGAATAACGGATTGTTTGTATCAGAAATGGTGTGTTGTTGTTTATTTATTTATTTCAAACCCCTATTTACCTTTCATTTTTTAGCTTAGAAATAGTTACCGAAAATACCGTAACTTTCCAATTGCATACACACCATTAACTTCTCATAAACCAAAAAGATGGTTTTAATAAATAAAGTAAAAAATGAGTTACGTTTTCACTTCAGTACATTGTGAATGACTTCCATTCCAACTTTTCTAAATGGCTTTCATAACACCGGGTGAAGTTTGATATTGAGCACTCATTATGTCTTTATTCAATTTGTATCAATTTTGCTATCATAATTTTAAGCTGATTGAGCTCTTTGTGAATTTTAAAAGCATAAAACTATCAACACTTATTACTATTTTTTATAAATCCGCAGAATTGTTACTGTTTGTGTCTCAATTTTCTCCATTTAATCTTTGTGCTATTTCTTGTTCTAAATTGCTTTTAAATTTGTTGTTGTAATTGTTTGTTTTGCGTTTTCAATTTCAGCATGACATTTTGAAACTTCTTTGTTTATTGCTAAGTTCCTTTCAAGTGAATGTGAATCTATCCTTGAAAAATTATTTTTTCCATGTGGGCAATATAAGTTACCGCATTTTATGATAGCTAACAAATATTTCAAAAGCTTGATTTTGGAAGCGGAGTTCAATTCCCATTGTAAGCATTCAATGCCAAATATTTTTTCTTGCCTGATTCCTTCATGATATTCAAATAATATAGTTTTATTTATTGGATAAAAACGTATGAGAATTTCCCCCAGGCTTTCAGCACCTTGAAGCTTTGCTACAAAGTCGCAGGCCCAAAGACTACACTTCTTTCAGTATTGTAAACTTATTAGTCTACCATTCAAGATTAAATATGAAATTATTTCCAATTATACTCTTTGGAAAAAATTTACAGCAAAAGTGGCAATGCAAAGTTCATTATAAAATTGTTCAATCAATAGTTTGAAAAATTGATTTGGTTCATTCGAAATTATTTTTTTTTCTTTTCAGTAAACAAAATGTCTCTTTCATTTCTTCTAAAAACTGCACTACGTAAAAATCGAAATAAATTTATTTTTTTGGTTACAAAAACTAATTATTGATATGGCAATTTAGTGCAAAAATCGCCATGTCAATAGTTCCTGCAATCCTTCTTTTTCTAAATAGTCTGGGTTTCCCAAGAGACTCGACAAAGCCTGATTCAAGTCAGGACGACCATCCTTGAAACTCAAGGTAGTTTTTTCTGGGAGATAAAAAAAGACGTGAGATGGGATAAAAAAGCATTCTATTTTATTACCGTCAGTTTTAAAGCATTCCATGACTTGCGGGATTCCCATTTCTCCTAATAGACGAACCATTTTAATGGATATGATTCGAACCTCGTTGTCTGGATCCTTCCAAAATTTAACGAGCAAGCTGAGGACTTTTATAACCACATTTGAATCATTGAAATAGACCAACAACTGTGAAACTAAGTTGATATAATCTGCTTTCTAAAAATAAAATATTTCATATGAAAGAAAAAAAGGAAAAAATTAGTTCTTTCATAAAATTTAATAAATTCAAAACACTCAACTCTTCTGAATATCTCTGATTTATCAATCAATTTTTCAAAATAAAACGTTACTGTATCCTGAATTTTATGTAAAATGTCTGGTCGATCTTGGTTTTCCAATTGAATCTTTGAAACAGTCAGAAATGCCTCAACAGCAGCAATACGGATTCCTCTGTGTTCGTTTTGCAACATATCTGAGATAAACTGAAGTGAATCAATGATGTTAGACTCTGAGCAATCTGTAAATTAATTAATATTAAATGATTGGAAAAAATTTCAAAAACTCACAAACCCAATGATAATGCATGATAAACACCATATGAAGATGTTGCTTGTAGAGTCAAAATTGTGAAACGCCGTAAAGATTCGCTTTTGCTTTCCAACATATCATCCATTGCAACTTTTTTCATATCAAGTGCAGTAAGCCTTTCTGTTGTTCCAGATTTCACTGCCTCCAGTGTTGCCTTTTGATTTTCAGCTTTGAGAAATTCTAAAGCTTCATACCTTTAAGATTGAAAAAGACAAAGGTTAGCTCAACAATAATATTTTTCAGCAAAAATAACTCAACTGCTCTTCAGACACAATGGGCACATCAATAAATTCATTGAAAAAATAGAAGCTGCTTTCCAGTTCTGAATACAGACTTTCGCGAATTTCTTCGGCTTTTTCGTTACACGATGTTACAAAATTCTGAAGCCGCTTAATATATTTCACAGAATTCTCGCTTTTGATACCGTCATATGCAATCAAAAGATTTGAAAATACTTCGAGAACATGAATTTCATTTTCAACATCTATTGCAACCACTTCATTAAATTCCTCATCATTATCTGAGTTCTTGATTCCAACTGAAGATTCTATCTGAGTAAGATGAGAGTTGATTACTTGTTCAGCAACTTCTGGAAATTCTTTCATGCATTCATGAAGCAACGACGTTGTGTCAATTGAAAACATCTAATTATTTGAAAATGATTAAATTTACAATAAATCCAATTATGTACCCATTGGTAATGCTCCATAGCTCCAAGAACCGCTTGATGAAATGCACGCACAGATTCTTCAACCACTTCAAGAATTGATGGAGTCACTGGAACACACGTTCTCGTGAATTTGGTCTCATCCAATCCATACCTATTTGTAAGCTTTTTACGGCGGTCCGATGTATAATATTTAACATTGAAGGGATCATTCTTTGCCAAAGGAACTGCCAGTTTAAAAGAGTTCTGCAGAAAATTTAAAAATTAAAAAAAAACAAAAAGGTTTGTTCAGTCTTTTCCCTCTTTTTTTTCTTTCTTTTAACCTCATCATCAGAAGCAAGAGATACTCCAAGCTTATTCAACGATGGTAATTTTCCTGTTTCTAGTAAAGCGCCCTGTTTTAAAATTAAAATTAAAATACTTCAACAAACAGCTGAATAATACCCTTCTTGTTCCCACGTATGATTTTGCATTTTTGAGTGAACTAATTGCAAAATCAAGAAGACCGCTTATGATAAGAATTTGACGTGATTTTGAGCGAATCTATTTATGAAAAAAGTTGGAAAATTTTTTGGAACAAAAAATGGTGTACTTCAGGGTTTGAGTCTGCCAAAAATGTCATTCCAAAACCCATTGCTTCTTCTAAAATATATATATATATATATATACTAATTTTAGTTGATGAATTTTTAATGGTACAAGCTTACGCGGCGGCAAATGCTTAATGAATATTTGAAAAATTTGCAGAGACTTTTTGCGTAATTTTGTATCTTTTGATTTTACGTGCTGAAATTCTCTAAAAATCAAAATTTTTTCAATGCAAGAAATAAATACCGCTACCTTTCTGCAAGTTCCAAGCATTGTTCTGAATATAGCATGTCTTGGACCAACAACACCAAGCAGTTTGCTGATTGAGCCATGTATTTTCTCGACCGCTTCATCATCATTTGAGCTTTCAATAAACACTTGCATTGCGTCTAAAACGTGCATTATTTCTTCTGGACCGACAATAAGACAAAGTTCAACTGAAGAAAATGGAATGAAGGGTAGTTAATAAAGTAGAAACTCCTATTATCATATTTAAATTTTAATTAAAATAAACATACCGCTTAAATAAATAGCATACAGCCGTTTTGTAATTGAAAAACGTGAGCTTGTAACTATTGGTGAATATTTTTTCAACAGTTCTGGAGCTTTATTTGCAGAAAAATCGCGGATTGCATCGATTCTATAATATAGATTGAATAATTCTCCCTCACTTGGAGTTGCTGTTCCTGTTATTTTCGTGAGCATTTGCTTGAATGCTGGTGGTGAAATTTCTAGTACAATATTATTAGCTTTCTGTTAAAACTGCAAAATTGAATTGCCATATTACCGCTGATATTTTTCAATCCTAAAGCTGCAGCTTGAATTAAGTTTGTATTTTCTGGAGTAAAGTCTTGACTCAAACTTGATACCATTATATCTATGCTGTCATTCAAAATGCTTTCGTATAAACAGCAAAATTCGGATAGCACGAGCAATGAATATCCCTGTTCGTTAAAATAATTAAATTTAATATATTGTTATATATATTTACTTGAGCATGCTTGCTAGCTTGCATTTCCAGCAAATGAAACATGACTTGACTGATATGGACAGCAGGTAAAAGTGTGGTATACCCTCTCGCAATTTCTTTGAATCTGGCCATTAATTTTTGTGAAATACGTGGGAGGTTAAATCCGTCATCTTGCTCAGGCTACAATCCAAACTAATTAATGAAAGCAAGATTAGGAGTAAAATTTTAATCACCAAGTTATCCGTTAAATCAGTATTCAGAGAGTTTAAGGAATTGAAATCGACTCCAATTTCTCTTAATATCTTCATATTCACATGAAGAGAAGCACCGTCCATCAATGAATCTTCCCATGTTCTGCAGATAGTTAAATATTTATCACCTTTTGGGAAACTTTTTGTTTTTAATACTTACATGCTGTTCATTACAAATCCATCATCAGAATGCGGCAGAATTACTTTCACCATGTTATCCAATCTTGAAGGTAAATTTCTCAAGAACTTGGCAAATGCAACACGAAGTGGTTTATGTGGATCTGCATAAAGCGGAAGAACTACCCACTGCAAAGAAGTCTGTTCAATGGAGTCCAAATGCCTCACTTGGTTCGTGATGGACACGAAAGCCGAATATCTCATGTCATGATCATCAGAATTCAGAAATTTGATGAGATCTTGAATGATCGTGAAAGCTTGTTGTGGTACAGAAATTGCACCCATCGCCAATATACTTTGGACAACGACACCTAATTTTTCCCATCTTGAATTATTTTCCTTTTTTTCTATCTTTCTTTTTTTATATTTTTTTTATCACTCACGATCCAGTTCCGTTTTTGATAGACTTGCAAGCATTGGATCAGATGCCAGAACTGAACCGCCTGTCTTAATCAAATCAATTTCACTAAGAAGATAATCTGAAATAATAATTTTGTCACCAATTACGATCATAATATATGTATAAAAAAAAAAGTGATCCAACCATAAAACTCTTGCACATTATTGCTGGAAACACACCGAAAGACCAATGAATAAATTCGACTTGCAGCTTTACAAATTTCAATTTCTCGGTCTGTGATGAGACTTCGAACGACGTCTCTGACTTCTGAGAGTTTTGACAAAGACCCACTTGGAAAAACAAGAACAAAAGTCTCAATCAGTTCAAGAGCACCAAATTTGACTACATTGCTCGGCGAATTGAAGGCCAAATCCAGTGCCAATTCAAAATACTGCATGAGCATTGCCGGGCTTTAAATTTCAATATCATTTTGAAAAATTTCAATGCAAGTGGCCAAAAAAATTGCGAGAAAATTTTTACCTCACGCTAGGCAATTTACTGCGTGTAATTAACTTTATTAAATCAAGCCCTGACCTGTTGAAAATATCAGGATATCTCTTTTTTGCAGGAAAAGCACTTTTTAATTCACCCACAATTGAAATGCCCATTGTTTGTGATTCAGCATTTGCAGACTGACGAACTCTAATAATCCCCGAAGAATCCCAGGAATAGCGACGTTCTGACGAAATCCTGTAAAAACTAATGCCAGACATGCTGCCCTGGAAATATAAAGTTTTGTTATTTAGAAAAGAAAATTTGTGTTAGCAATACGAAATTTCCCAAAAAGCAAAAAAGAAAAAGAAAAGATTTATAACTGTCTGAAAATTGGATCAGGCATTCCGCATGTTGGCAAAAGACAAAGCATAAAACCGCACACAAATCTCCTCCTGTTTGCAGGTGTTCGCGGCATAATGCCTCTACTATCTCCGTCTGCATCATCC